>JAECUM010002007.1:0-65487 GCA_016617855.1 Megalonaias nervosa
ATGCGTTAACTGTCGTTGATGTTGCGAGTAGATACAAAGAAGCGGAGTCATTATCAACAAAGACAGCATCTGAAGTTGCATCTGCGTTTGAGCGCATTTATCAACGTGGTGGTCTACGATGGCCACGGTTATTACAAGTTGATCCCGGTAAAGAATTTCTTGGAGTAGTATCATCGTTGATGAAGAAACATAACGTTAAAATCAGACGAGGACATACTGAAATTCATCGTGATTAGGCAATCGTTGAACGATTTAATAGAACACTTGCCGAGCGGTTATTCGGATACCAATATGCAAAGAAAATATCTACTGACCTCAAAGATAGATCTCGTGAATGGGTTGCAAGATTACCGAGTGTGATAGCTGCGTTGAATAATGAAATTACTCGTGCAACTTCCATGAAACCTTCTAATGCGATCAAAAAAAAATATATACCAATACGACGTGAATCTTTCTCTCAACCAGTATTAGGTAATGGTACAGTTAGATATTTATATGAACCTGGCGAACTTGAAGGTGGTAAAAAAAGAGCAACCGATCCTATCTGGAGCGTGACTACACATAAAATTTCTAGCGTGGTTAGATCCACTGGTAGACCTCCAATATACAGACTAGATTCTACAGCCCCTCAACGTGGATTTGTACGTGAACAATTGCAAGTAATTCCTGAGGATACGCAATTACCACCAAGCTCAATTTTGTAAACGTCCAGAGCCTCGACGTCGATTACACTCAAGACAGGTTAGCATCACATTATCACGTGTATGACCGAGATCATTATTAATTCTGTCTACAGTAAATTGTCTTGAATTATTATTTGAATGCTGCCATGACATATTACAGTTGCAACTTGCGCAATGATTATTCTGTTGTTGTTTTAGTTTTATAATAAATTCAGCATCAAGATCAAAATCACGTTTATTTTTTTTTGTCACACTGTTTATAGCTGACTAATTTTTTATTGATATCGATATTGTTAGTGATTTCTTCAGTTATTACGTAATCTACAATAACCCTACGCAGTTGCGATATTCTCCTGACTCGAGATACGGCGAGATAGACTAAATTTGACCATTCAATGCGATCATCTACAATCCAGATTCTAGTATCAGTTATAGTTAATCCCTGTGACGAGTGAATCGTTATAGCGTATCCTAACGTCCATGGCGATTTATCCATGTTCAAAGCGCTCTCAACAACATCAACAACAACCAACACGATATCATTTAAGACAAGATTCTGTACCCGGACATTTTCAGCGTCTCCACCTGGTATTTCAACTTCAATATTTTGTCGTCGAGTATCTGATGGGCGATAACACAAAGGTACAGGTAGATCCGGAAACTTTTCTTTATGTAACGTAAATAATTTCTTTTGTAGTTTATCACGAACTATTTTTCTACTGGCGACTATCAAATCAGCAGGTCTCCATAAAGTCCAAAATTCATTCATAGAAGTTTCTGCAATTACTTTACGCAGAATCTCGCATTGTATTTGATCTGGCTGAAGTCTGATTAATCTTTTAAGCTCTTTTAGCGGTTCATCAATAGCTCTATGGTCATCATGTATTTCTTCATAATAATCTACAAATGTTTTCAACCATTCATGTGGAGACTGTCCAACAAAGGGTGGTGGTTGACCATTATCGCCACACATAATCACAGCAGTATTCTTTAGTAACAACCAATCAAGAAATGTTTTTAGTGTTTCTAACGACACCGTGCATACCTCGTCCCAAATGATAATTTTAGGTATATATTTCTCACCCATCCGCGATGGAGTCCATGTATCTCCGCACCATCTAAAGAAACTGTGATATGTACATGATTTTACTCCTCGTTGCTTTATTTCTCTAGCAAGTTTGTGTGTCGGTGTCAAAACAATCATATCTGAGATATTATTTATAAATAAGTTAATCGCACGAGTTGTTTTACCTGAACCACCACACCCATTAAGATAAACGGTTTTATGTCTAGATACAGGATCATACACAGATGGTGCAGATGACTTTGATATTTGATTATTATTTTTGTAATATGTCTCCGCAATTTCAACATCGGCAGATTCAGAATAATTAATTATATTTTCTTGTTTTATCCTCCATGTTCCCCATTCACCATTACCAAGTAGCGGTTTTAACAAATCTGTATATTTTTTATTTATGTAGAACGAATCCGTAGCGACTCTGACAGGGTAACGAGGAAATTTATTTATCATCGATAGTAGATTTATTGAAGCGTATGCTAACATCGAAGATCTTAAATGAGTAAACTGGTGACTCGCCATCAGTATAGCTCACAATGGTACCTAGTTTTGTTCCATCTGATAAATAAGCATTACATCGGTTTATAAACGTATTTTTCTCCGTTGTATCAGCGATTATAAAATCTAGTTCAGCATCGTCCACAATCAATCTTGTACACGTTCGTTTATGATCATGTGATCCTCCTTGAGTAAATTTACCGATTATTTTTCTGCCGAGATCTTTTGTAAGTTTTTCATCGTACTCGTTCCTGCATTTATTTATTTTAATGATATGATCTTCATCAATATCAGGGAATTCTTTCCTGGTATCACCGATATTAAATCTGTCCGGTTTTGGCAACCAAACTTGCTTCTGTGAATTATACGATATAATCGCTTCAGTTACTCTCAACGATATTAAAAATCCAACATCAAGCATATATCGCAATAGTACTATCGGAACCCAACGTCGCTCTGAAAAATGTCTTCCGAACCAAGCATAAGTAATCGCATGGAGATCGTCTCTAAACTCGAATGATTCTACATGAGCAAATCCCGTTAAGTCAAAATCTGGTAATGGTCCGTTTATCGCAACCCTGGTCATTTCATGTGTAGGATGCCCGAATCTCTTAAAATATTTAGAACATGCTCCATATCCAAGAAAACTTCCAGGATAACATGCTACCATATCAACCGAGATAACATCATTGTAATCGTATTTGGTGTTCCATAATCCACCATGCCCATATTCTAACAACTTTTCTTGACATCTTCAAGGAATTCCGATCGTGTCGTTTTCCATGAATTTTTCTCCTGAGCGAAATGAGCAACGACTGACGGAACAGTAAAACAGTTATTCAATAATTGTCTAACTATGACATCATCAGGGGTATATTCACACCAAAGGTGTTGCGCAAGATGTTCCATTTCCTCATGGAGAGATTCTGTACGATAAATATCACCATTGGGTCGTACAAATTGATCATAATGATTATATTCCGAACTCTGAAATAACCAAACAGAAACAGGATCGGTTTTACTAATATTTTTAATAAAATCAAAGATATCACCGTCATAAAATTTAACCGTTCTATCTCGTGGAAATATTGTTACAGCATTAGTCCATGCGTGCGCGTTATGATCAATAATATCTATCGGAGTTCCATTTTTTATATACTTCGGTTTGTACAAAATCTCTCCGGTTAACGTTTTCACTGCTATTGGAAATCTTAATTTTTTCTCTAGCTCAGCGACATCTTTGATAGACGCTCCGGTATCTTTAACGGACTCTGCCCACATATTTATTTTTTTACGTCTTAAATCAGTTAAACCATTACCACGTATCGCGTTTGTAAACTGTTCTGTAACTCGTTCAGCTACACAGTTTATCCTCGACGAAGTCAAGGTTGATATTTTCATCGGTTTTAGATCTGCAACATTAGGTTTATCATTCAGCGGAAATATTCCATAGACAACCGCAGTTACAGGGTATGATTTCTCATAATACGGTTTATCGATGCTAGTGAGTATTCCAGGTTTGGATCTGTTATTTAAGAAAACAATATTACCCCCGGACTGCACACGGACTGGATCGCGCTTATCACGAATAATCCAGATATCTTCTTCTGTATTTACAATAAATTTTATTAAAATAAAATATTTTTGATTATCAAGGTGATTAATAATTACTTTTCCTCGTTTGTCATTCATCATATTAACGATATGTCCTATCCTGAATGTTGACCATGCATGAACTGCACCATCGTCACGAAATTCCTTCTTGGCCTCACGGATACGTTTAGTTATATCCGCATTCGTTAAAGCTAGATCTTGCATCGAAATACTAAGTTTATACTCGGGTAGTCTGTCAAGATCGAATCTGGTTGCGTAGGGTTCAATTGCGGATAATTTTTCCATATTATAATTAAGGCAAATATATATTTAATTGAACATTAATCTTTTGTATATGATTCAACCAAATCAATGCCACTGGTTAAAAATCGGTTATACGTCTCCGTGTAACAGAACATGCGTGAATGAATACTGTAGTTATCATATGCAATGCGTCAGAAATGGGAGTCTAGGACCAAAACCGTGTATCGTGTGTAGTGCTGGAGTGCGAGGAAAACTCAACTGTGTGCGCAATGCGGTGGTAAAAAATACAGAGAGTTGAAACGATATTACGATAAAAAATATAACGCTGACTCTCCTATAAAAACCGAAGAAGATTATCTGGCTAGATTTTCAAAAAACAATGATTTAAACAAATAGCATTATATATATATAAATGGAACAAAATGAGTTTGTGTCACATCCAATCTTTACCAATTATGAAGCATCACGCGATGGCATCATCAGGAATTGCAGATTGAAAAAAACAGTCGGTAATGTTGATAAATTTGGTTATTTTAGATTCAATATTGGTGGAAAAAAAATTATTTCTCACATAGGCTCATCTTTGAATGTTTTCATGGAGTAGTTGAAAATGGACTTATAGTTGATCATATTGATGGAGATCCCCGGAATAATAATTTATCTAATTTGCAAGTTATAACACAGAGTCAGAATTCTACATGTGGAAATACTGGAAGGTGCAAAGTATTTGTAAAGAGAGCTATTAAATCCATAAATAGAGAAACAGACCAAGAAATAACTTTCCCATCAATTAGTGCAGCTGCCAGATATTTTGATATACATCCACAATCGGTACAACATGTCGCAAATAAAAAATACAAATCTGCATTTTCAAAAACATATAATCAGCGGATAGTATTTGAATATATCTAATTTTGTCTTCTTAACAAAAAAACAGATAGTTCTACTGTCAATTTTCCCAAGGATTTTGTTTAGCCATAATTACAGTCAGGGGTCCATCATTGTCGCTGTCATTTTCACTCGTATTTTCACAATGCTCTCTTAATTGTCTTATTCGAAAGTTCATGATCTTTTTCTGTTCGTATTCATGAGATAATTCTAGCTTGATTTTGTCAATAGCGTTTGAGAGAGGCACAAACAATTTTACCTGATCATCAGTGACAGTTGCCAGTGACTTTAACATTCCTTGCTGGATAATTTTCATAAACTTGTAATCAGCGGATAGCGTGAATCTGTTCTCGTTCTTTCGTTGTTGTAATGAGTCAAAATCACATAGAATCTTTTCAGCATTAAGATAATCAGATACATTGATACCGTTATGTTGTAATTTTTTAATCGCAGAAACAATGACATTGATATTTTCAAAATTCATTATATAATAAGTGTTTATTTAATATAAAAATAATATTTTTTTTACAAAACATATATCACAACACAACTCCATATGAACTCCCAGCTTGTCATATAACATGCTGGCAAGTTCAGGAGCATTCTGAATTAATCCCCATGTGATCCCCTAAGGTGTCAAACAACATCTTAGTAGGACCAGAGGAAATTCCGAAAGACGAAACACAAACCCCATGTGATCCCCTAAGGTGTCAAACAACATCTTAGTAGGACCAGAGGTCACATATAAACTGATTGATGAACAATGATTATATTTACAGATGGTTATGATGTTGATTTTTGCGGACGGCACATTTTGACCTTTGTGAACTCCCCGGTTGCCTTCTGACATCCGAGCAAGTTCAGAGGTCACATTTATGATTATATACAATGATGATTATGGTTATATACAATGATGATTATGGTTATATATAATGAGGGTGATTATATGGTTATATATAATGATGATAATGGTTATATACAATGATGATAATGGTTATATACAATGATGATAATGGTTATATACAATGAAGGTGATTATATGGTTATATACAATGATGATTATGGTTATATACAATGAAGATGATGGTTATATACAATGATGATTATGGTTATATACAATGATGATTATGGTTATATACAATGATGATTGTATGGTTATGAAATATATACAAATGGTGATGACGAGGGAATCTTGTCTACGTCCAACAGATTTTGTACACTCTCCCCCATACAAAACCCCGGGGAGTGTAAAAGGTACACCCCTCAAGGGTGTATGATAGGAGAGTGTATTTTGTCTGTTGTGGATTTCGAGGAAATGCTCCGGGTTCCCCCAATTAAATAGCATCAGTCGCCAAATGCAAGATAATATCTTTAGCATTTTTGGAGACTCGAACACGCGAGAGTCTGTAGAGCTTCGATCTACGTCCAACCGTCTTACCATTTCGGCCATCGTTCTCTTATCAATAATACAGTTGAATTTAAGTAATATATAAAATTGCTGCTTCACTAACAGCGATGTTTACAGAAAACAGATAGATCACTAAATAATTAACGAAAAAACGATATATATCGTGTCCGTAGGGACTGAAACATCATTTTTCTGTCTAAAATGGAATTTTATATTTCAAGTTTCCAAAAAATATATATAATTCTGTATAACACTGAGTCTATACGTAAAGCCGCAACAGCGGATATTGATTTAGTCATATAGCGGATGTTCTTAAAATAACTTTACACACAGCCGTTATATGGAATAATCAATATGCAGCCACAGTCTTCTAGATAATAGATTTCGATTATGCACGGATTTTATGTAAACAAAAGAATATAATATTATAGACATCAGGATATTTTTTTTTTTGTTATAATAAAAACGTATTATGATAACGCTCTATGAGCGTACATACAGGTTTATATTTAGTACTTCGTTTCTCGTGTCCAGAATGCGATTGCTTTGGTCTGTAAGTTTAAAGTGTATTCTTGATAATAACGGATTATGAACTCGCAGGTACACGGGATTAATTGGCTCTGATACAATTAACGAACCGGGAGGGACCAACCGGCTAAAACTGTATAATATGTACCCTTGCTCCGCAGTGCCACTGCGGTGGTTAGATTTAGAAAGATCTACCTGATAGCTACCTTCAATAACATCACATACCAGATTGACTGCAATTGTTGTTGTTATATTTACAATACCTGGTGATATATGACGTCCGGCACCAAAGGGATTGTTATTATGTTTTAGTATAACCGGTGGTGGGGCTATTTTTCTCCACGATTCAATTACTCCCGGATAATATTCTTCAATAAGATCACTTAATGATTTCTTCATTTCAGCGTTATTTAAATCTGGTATAACAAATGTTTGTAAGTCTTTTTCTGTTATTTTATAATGATTAAGAAATACTTGCCTCAATTTTGGACTTGTGTAAGTATCTCTACTAATATCAGTCGCAACGTTTATAATACTTCGATTGGCGATGTATAAATCGAATAAGACCCCATTTAAATGTTTTATTGACTCGATTATTTGCTGCTTTACGTTATCGTTGTAATGTTGTGATAATGAAATAAGTAAATTTCTTAAATCATTAAGCGTTTTATCGTATTCAGGTTTAAAAAGATCTAAACATTCTTTTAAAAAATTTTCATCAACAATATCTCGATGCCTCCCCTCTGGTATAACGATAACATTGAATGCTGATCTAGTCATCTTGGGGGTCCTTTTACCATCAAAATCGGTAAAGTAGTATATATCGTTGTTTGAATCAGATTTAAATACTATATAATGCCATGGATTATTTTCTCGATATTCTGGATTTTTAATGAATTTTTCTTCACTCGTTTTAAACTCATCTTTAGTTGGTTCTGAAACTCCATTATAAACCGGTGGAACATCAGGCCATCCTAACACTGATCTGATCGAACTTTGATAAATGTCTACGAGGTAGTCAGGAGAATTTATTTCAATAACCGCTGATAATGTTGGTTCATGAACAGTGATCGCTATTTTAGATTCTTTCCCTGTGATAGATTTAATTCTGCGTTGAAATTCATCGTTGATCTGTTCTATTTGATAACTGCCCGTTGAAATTCCAACAACCTGCCAATCAGGTGTTCCATCTGGTTTATTTTTATTTGCAAATACTAGTGAATTATTTGGTTGTTGTCCACCAAACGGTTTTGATCTAATATTAGGCCAACTATAATAAACTCGTAATTGCGCTAATGCTATTTCCTTTGCTGGAATTGCGGTTGGAAAGTTAACGCTAAATTCAGGATTGGTTGAACTTAATGATATCATAGTAGTTTTTGACGGCGTTGTATTAGCTACGATCTGCTGAAGTAATTCGCGCGACTCTGACATTATTATTATCGTTATTATTTAATTCTCCATCTTTCCGTTATTGTCACTAGCGATTATGAACGCTTCATCGTAGGTTTTCATTATCGTTACGAACTCCTCATCGGATATTTTACCATCACTGAGATACGCTGAAATATACGAGCATAATTTAGTGTATGCGGCTGTTGCTGTGTGCAATTTCATTATATACTCGTTTAGTTTATTATTTGTACACGTAGATATTTTCTTAGCGATAATACTGAAAATACCTGCGCATGTTGTTGCCGTTGAAACTATAATTGTTACAACTGCAGGCGCTGTCATCGTTATTGTTGATAGTAATAATCCAGTTCCAGCAATAACAGCAGAAACCGAGTATACCATTATATGAATAACAACCATACGTCGACGATATTTTTTTACCTTTATCTTGTAATCGTCGATGATAATTTTTAGTTTAGTTTGACACTCACATACTTGAGTGTATCTGTGACGTTGAACATCGATAAATGACTCCTGATTCATTATACTTATCTAGGTAACTAATTGAGGAGTTTCAGCTACAAATTCAATACACCACCAATAATCTGCTGCGGTTAACTTTTTATCGTCCGCTATCAGCATAAACGTTTCCTCGACATCTTTATTTAATATTATGGATACAGTTCCAGAAAAACTATCGGTTGAATGACGCCATGTAAATGTGGTAAATACAGTAAATTTTGCACTGCTAAACACAGATAATCTATATACACCAGTGACCTCTGCGGTATGTTTAAGGGTGTTATTTTCCGGTGTCCATGTTGCTTTTCCTGATGCGACTGTGTACACGATATTGTTAACTCGTCCGTGATGAATTCTAATGAGATTAGTTTTTTGAATAATGTTAGGAATACCACTAATGATATCGTTGAGTTTTGTGTTAATGTTAGCGAGATTAATAATAACATTTGGTGGAGTTCCAAAAAATTCATTAATATTTTTGTTTACATTTTTACGAAAATTTAGAAATATTTGTATGTGACTATTATATTCAGTTCTAAATGTAGCAATCCCGTTATTGATTGTCGTTAACGAAGTCGTTATTGAGACTTCCCTATCGCTGACATATTTTTTCGTTGCAGCGTCGAAATCTGTTTCTGGTGTTCTGAGATTACTAATACCATTATTATTCATGTCGAGAAATGCACGCATTATACCACCGCGCACTGACACGTATTTGGATTCTTGATCATCGACGTATTTTTTTGTTGCTGCGTCTGTATCTGCGATTGGATCTCCAAGATACGTAATTTTTCTTCTTGACATAATAATGTCACCGGTAAATACATCACCAGTTTTCTTAACATAATCGTTAACCGATTTACCGGAATCCTGTATTTTACCCTGATCAGTGAAAGTAACAATATTATTAACAACCGCGTTGGGAATTCGTACAAGTACATCTGGTAGTTGTATGTTACTCGTTTTTAATCGTCCTTGTTTATCCTGAAAAACGACGACTTCATTTTGATCCACACTTGTGATATTTAATAAATCATCGATTTCATTTCTGAGCTGATCAAGAGTTGCATATTTAGATAAATCGACCTTCTCCTTATCTTTGCGAGTAGATCTTCCATAAATATCTACCATTATATTTACTGATATCAGCTAAAGTGTTATGACGTAGTGTAGTGAACGCGTGCACAACTTTATGAGGCGGTGCTGTTGATTTTGATATAGCATCAAGCACAGCGAGAGTTTCACGACCGCATATTGGAGGATCAGTTATTTTTTGTGTTGGTAGCGTTGAATACCAGATTGGAGCAGTATTATTGCTAACATAATGAAGAAATTCTTTTGGTGGTGCTAATCCATACGAATCGAAATAAATAATTCCACGTGGATCAATTGTATATCCTACCCAGTGCGTGCCTGGTCCAGAGTTTTTATCGAGATTAATGATACCGGTTTCAGAACTGCTAGCAGTTCTAGGTAATTGATCGCGCATAAAAACACCTCTGAAATTTTTTATTTTTAATTGCTTAGCAGCATTAAGTAAATCAAAATTGGACATGGGTGATATTAGTAAACTGTCCCTGGTAATCTTAGACCCTTTCCGTACCATGAATGTGGAGTCCCTGGTAATCTTAAACCTTTTCCCTTTTTTTTGATTCCTTGTCCGGTTGCTTTCTTTAACGCCATTCCAGCAGCTGTTCCAACAGCACCTAACGCAGCTGCTTTTGCAACAGCTGGGGCTGCAGCTGCTATTAAAGCTGGTATAGCTGCGAGAAGCGGAAATATACCACCCGATTTAGCAATGTCTTTGATGGCGCCCGCAGAAAGATTAAGTTTGACGCCTTTATTTGATTTTTTAGCATCATTGAAGTTTTTGAACTGACGCGCGGTCAACGATAGTTTATTTGCACCGGTCATCTGTTCTCGCTTTAGCGATATTTTTATTCCATAGTTATTTTTTGATGCTGATTGCAGCTTTTTAATCTGACCAGGAGTCAGACTCACACTAACGTGATGATATGACATTATTAATATTATGAACGATCTAATTATATGTTTATTTACATATTTTCTACTGGGGCATCAATAACTCTCATTCGTCCACCAACACCTTCGAGTAACATCGATTTATCGCTGAGTATAACAGCATTGCTCTGTAATTAGGAATAGCTCCAACATCTCTATCAACACGAGCTCGAAAATGAATATCTACAACAGATTGTCTTGTTAAATCTAAATGTTCTAGTGAAAAGTAATAAATCGGATACAGCGTTGTAAAATCTAACTGAGATATTTGTAAACCAGTATCAATATTTTGATCACGTCCCATGAACGACATTAATCGATGATATGCACGTGCTACATGATTTTGATCGAAATTCAGTAATATATCTTCGGATGGTTCTTGATGTCCATTTATCCTTAATGAAACCTCAGAAACACCGAGCTTATCAAATACCATAATACTATGTACTTGCGAGTTTACTCGTGCAGTATTTTGAAACGCAATAAATATGTGTCTTGGTGCAGAAACACCTTGCTGAGAAGCTATCTGCCATGTAAATAAACCATCAATTGCACTCTGAACAACATCTGTGGTCATCGTTAACCATGACAAAGTTGATTTACCACCTTGTCTCATAAAAGATAGTAACCGATCTTCTTCAGATATCGATGGAGTCATCACTGGCATCCACAGGGAAAGTTTTGTAAGAATTACTTTACCAGCATCACCAGCAGGTCGCCATATTGCATCATCGTCTGTGCCTTTTCGTACTAGTACAACTGTGTGCTTAGCTCCGAAAATGACTTTTCTGACATTTCTACAGAATCCAAAGATATGTGACAGTGGAATCGCACATGAAAATGCTCTCCTATCACTTTTTAACATTGCTCGACGTGCTGCAAATCCTAAGTTGAAATTTGGATTTGGAAAAGGTAGATTTTCAATAGCAGCAGGAGCAGGAGGAGCAGCTCTATCATTTGGTTGTCGAAAAACCTGATTTCTACTTTCTGGAAAATCAGTTGTATCCTTTGCAAACATCATCGACGGGCCAGCCGATCTTGAATAATCGTCGCTGTATCTCGCAAAACCAAGTATTGTTGTAGCAGCGTCGACGTCTTTCTGGATTGATTCAATAATTTTTCCGTCAATCATGTACGTAGCGCTATCAAATAACGCCATAATACCATTATTAACAAAACCAACCATAATATCAGCGGCGTATGCTACTGGTGCTGCAGGATTAGCGTTATTTAAAATTTCACCATCTACTTCAATAAATGCTTCAGCGGGTAAGAAATATCTACCTGTATCCTGAACCTGTAGTTCGATTCGTCCACGCTGATCTGGAATTCGTGCGTCGTAAGAATAATACTGATAATCACGCACAGACTCATCTTTGAGAACTGGTGCATCCATGTCAAACGCGGGGTCAGATATGCGCTTAAACATCTTTATTATTATCGTCTTTGTCTAACTCGAAGACCACTTCCTGCTATCAGACTAGCGGTTATATTTTTTTCCTTTTCCGACATCGGGATATCAGCTAACTTCGCTAGTTTTTGATTAGCTGCTTGATTTATTATTTTACTTACACTTGCAGGCATCACTTCGGTGCTAGGTAATTTCACAAGTTGAGGTCGGGCCGCTTGTGGTCTGCGTATTAATCGTGCTAGTCTATCTTTAATTGCTGAGAATGCTTTGCTAGCAAGATTACCAACAGCGCGTATACCCTTTTCACGAACAACATCAATAGCTTTCATTCCTAGCTGCTTTGCAATCGGTATTGCTTTTGGGGCTATCCTCCTAAACGGACCCTGAATAACATCACCTAATCCATCTCCGTAGGTCGTTTTGTATACCGGTAATCGAGAGTTTATTACCCTGACCATGGTAGGTCCACGAGTATTGTGTATGATCATTTTATTATTAAGTGACTTTACGACTAATTACATACTTAATCACTATAATAATCATAAGTGACATCGTCACTGATTTCATTAATGAGGGACCGATATACATTAATATCCATGATACCACCTGTAAATAATCGTTTACAAATATCAGCTGCTTCATTAATGATTTCTGGGGAATTATTACCAGCTCATTTTCCTCCAATGAGGATTTCTAGTCGATCAACATCAGCAAGGACATTATTGGGACAAGTAATAAAACCACTTCCTATACCACTTCCAGTTGTTTCGGGAACGTCTTGAAATTCTTCTTCTTCTTCTTCCTTACTTGGTTTCGGTGGTGTTTTTTTACTTGATTTCGGTAATGTTTTTGGTGATTCTGGATAATCACGAAGTGATTGCTCAAATGGTTTTGATGTTTTTTGTTGGAATCGTTTTTGTTCTTGTTCATGTTGTTGTAGCTTTTGTTGTATTTGTTTCACTTTTTCTTGTTGTTCTTGTTGTTTTTGTTGTAGTTTTTGTTGTTTCTTTTGTTTCCTTTCTTCTTCCTCCTTCTTTATTTTATCTTGAGTTAATTTATTAATTTCCCCCAAATAATCACTATATAATGGATCACCCTCTCTAGCTTGTTCAACATTCATAAATATGCGATATAAATATTTTCGCCATTGTTTATTGTCTGTAATATCCTTTACGTGTTCAGGTTTCAATAATTTACCTCTTTGACTAAAACTATCCACAGAAAACTTAGCTAATTGTTGTAGGTTTATAAGGTTATTAATTGCCTTAATAGTTTCTTCATTAAATTTATTTATCAATTCAGCAGTACTTAGAGCTACTGATTTTGGTTCAGTGGCTGGTGCTTCAGCACCTTCAGGTTGATCTTCATCCTCAGGTATTTCCGGAACTGGCATCGCAGCAGCTATTTCGGCTGGAAGTTCACGTAAACTTTTTTTTGTCTTTTTTGTTCTTCTTGCTATTTTTTTTTAGTTCTTTCTGCTATTATTCCAGTTGCTTCAGCGGTTTTCTCTAACACAGGTTGAATACCTTTAGTGGTCTCAGTGATAGGTTTAAATAGTTTTTTTGTATCCTCTTCAAATTCAACTTGAGATTCCTGACGCGATTGTAGTTGTTGCTTAACAGAATCACGAACGGGTAGATATTTTTTAATTGCCTCTAGTCGCCCTCGAGCTAATTTAGCTGAATATGGTTCTCCAATACTCATTATTGATAATATCTATAATGGCTGTTTAATTCATAGCAGCAGAGAGGGTGGACGACAAAAATTGAGTGACCAGCACATGAAAAAATCTGATCAATTAGAGAAATTTTCATTATTAAGACAAAAACTGTTTTTTCAGCCTTCGTAGGAACCCTTTAATTTCAAAAATAAGGTCTCTAAAAAGTTGTAGGAAGGAACCATTTTTCATTATTAAGACAAAATTTTTTTTTAGCCTTCGTAGGAACTCTTAAATTTCAAAAATAAGGTCTCTACAAAGTTGTAGGGTCCACCCTCTCTGCTGCTTGCTTTCTCCACGCTACCGTCTGTCCTTGATTGACACAGTGAACCGAGAGAGTCCGGCTCACTTATCTTATACGCCTAGTGTAAGTTATGTAGTATTTAGACAATATGTAAACGCTACTGTATAAAACATGTTTGCAATTCAGTCCTGACTTTACGCTTTGGTCCCATTCTCAGGTTCCCCATAAAAAAATATCTTTACATTTTTGCCGAATAAATTGTTTTTTTATTCTTTGATTTAGAAACCACCAAAAATCCTGTTATGCCATTATCCCATTTTCGATTTATTAAATTAATTTTTTTATTTTGCGATGGAATACTGCTTAAATGATTACAGGTCTGAAGAGTTAGCTAAACGCCAACGCTACATTCAGAAAATATAGGTAGGTAGCTATTTATTTTAAACTAATAAATCAATACGCGTTGAAAAACAAATGGTGCACGTTATACGAATAGAAAATTAAATTAAACCAAGCGTTATTTAATTGACACTGAAAAATAATTTGCTTACTGATGCCATTACTGGTTGATCTTGAAGAATAAAGTAATCTTTTCAAAGTTGATCCTATGAGTAATGTAATGAGAAAAGGTTTTACTCGTGCACTGTCTGATCGTTGTTTACGAGCTTAGTTTAAGTACCTTAAGACCAAGGTAGCGGTTTATTCTTAAGCTGGGGAAAAAGGTAATACAAGTTTCAATCATATGTAATTTTAAAACATGCTGCGGCTATGGTTTTCTCAACAAAGAAATATACATCAAGGACTGTTGTATGCTGTCCGATATGTTTGGTTAGAGTATTTAGACATTGAAAGGTGTTACACTTCAGTATTATGGAATGTCCACTAAAGCAATTGAACTAGTAACGTGTGTTCCATAAAGACTGAGCTCTGTCATTGCCTCGAATATCCGTCAAACGGGAAAACGGAGGAATCCATGAATATAATGTAAAGTAGTTTGAAAATTTGCGTTATATCTCTTAGAATCTGTGCATTTAGAATGTTGTTGTTGTTGATGTTGTGGGGCTTAACACCATTTTTCAGCACACGATAGGCTATACATGGCGGCCAGTATTAATGGTGGAGGAAGAAACCGGGAAATCCCCGGAAAGAACCACCGACTCACGAGAAGCTACTGGCAAGCTTTCTCACATATCCACATTCGTCGAATCCTAGACTCGAACCCACGCAGACATAGGTGAGATGGCAGTGATCCGTAACGGAGAGCGCTTTAGACCACTCGGCCACATTTAGAATAAATATCCAAAAATAAGCTATCCTTCAAATGAAGATAACTTACTGAAAAATTAGTGTCTTTTCAGTTAGAAACAATGTCTTAGTTAACTCAGTACGGCTCCGGTCTCTTAAACCGCTCCTGTGGCCTAGTGGTAAAGCGTCAGCCTCGGATGCGGAAGGTTGTGGGTTCGAACCCCGGCCGAGTCATACGAAATTGTTATAAAACGCTCAGCATTCAGAGGTTAGTGTTAGGACTGGTCGGCCTGGTGTCAGGATAATGTGACTGGATGGGACATGATGGTACATGTCTGCGGCATGATGCCCCAGTGCTAGACATCACTATAAACTGACACACTGCAGACAACGTAGCGATATGACTCAAAGCTACGTTAAAAATCCAAATCACACTCACACACACAGTCTCTTAAATTATTTATTTTTCATTTCAGGAAATTATCACGCCAATATACTTCATTATTATCCTAGCCGTCATTAAACTCACCACTAAACCGAATACACGTCCTCAAATCACAGATATGGCAGAAAGCCCACTTTACAATCGGTTATTTAAAGTCAGTTTCAACCGAATACTGGTGGCACCCAATGATACTCTGGTACAAAACGTTACAGCAGATACGTCAGATCTTCTGAAGTTGCTTCTGAACACGTCCAACTCCCCAACATATGAGTACTACGCCAGCCAAGAAGACGCTGAATTGGAGTACAAGGCCAATTCTGCAGGCGTTACAGCCGGGATTATATTCAACTACAATCATGGTGGTAACCTCAGCTACGCCATTAGGATACCATATAATACAGCGTCATCTTCGGAGTACGGAGATATCCTTGCTGACCAGTCAGGGTGTAGGAACAATCAAAATGACGAAACTGGTATGAAGATTCCAAATGGCCTGGTTCTTGATGGTTGTAATGTCAATAAATATGTGTACAATGGATTTGTAGCTTTACAAAATGCTCTAGATACGATTTTGATACGAAGAACAGTTGGGAACAATAATTTTCCAGTGCCAAATGTTTCTATCCAAATGATGCCTAAGCCTGCTTTCGTTCCAGATGCGAGCTACATACAGATCTTGTCATCTATCTACTTTGTCATTGCCTATTCTCCGCTTGTGAATTTCTTGACCGTGCGTTTGGTTGCCGAGAAGGAGAAAAAGATCAAGGAAGGAATGAGAATGATGGGAATG
Organism: Megalonaias nervosa; assembly: GCA_016617855.1. Classification (NCBI taxonomy): domain Eukaryota; kingdom Metazoa; phylum Mollusca; class Bivalvia; order Unionida; family Unionidae; genus Megalonaias; species Megalonaias nervosa. Next base: position 16,735 of record JAECUM010002007.1, read on the forward strand.
AGAGATTCAGCTTTTTGGTAAGCATGCCCTTACAATATATATCGTCTAGATATGAATAATATTCCCTTCTGGCAACATGTGTAGTTTTGTATTACTCTACTGTATTTCTTATATCAACGCAACAGCGGAGCATATCATCTCATGGACTTACTCATCTGTCCGTCCATCCACCTGTCAGTTAACAATTCAGTTCCGTTTGACAAATTTACTCCAACTTCAGATATATTCACGAAACTTTGCATCTGATTTGCTTAATATAATACAAGCAGCCAAGGAATTTTGGGGGTAAAAAGTTCAAGGTCAAGCTAGCTGTAACCATAGCTTAGGAGAGGTCGGGGTTCAATGCTTTGGTAAGAACATTTTTACCTTGATATTGACTTGCGACGTTATTGGTTCGAACGAAGGAGCAACCACTATTTTCTGTTCGACAGAAGAAAGGTGTCAGGGAATCGCCACATTTAGTCTAAGATTATGTACTGAAGCAAGATGGTGGACAGGAGAGTCTTCTGAGTCTTTATGTGGAAACAAGACCATGTTTCTGTTTGATTTATTCCTGATCAGAACAGACATTTTGTGCATGAGTAAAACCCACCTCAGACGAAGCGATATGTTTACTGTGCGATAAACAAGAGTTCCATTTCACTGACCTTCAGCAAACGTCCTAACTATATAATACAAATAATCTTGTTGATTTTAGAATCTAAATATTCGGTCGTAAATGACAGATGATTTACATTAGATAACTTCAGATTTTACATGACCTTGACATTGCAAAAAGAGTTATTTTAAAAAGTGCGTCAAAAGGAGAAAGGTAAATTTCACTAAGACCCGACATACGGAACTTAAGTGTTCCTGAAGGGAGACTAAAGCAATTGCAAAATTGTGACTATACTTTAATGCAGCTAGTAAGAATTGGACATTGAATGGTTTCTTTGTTTCAAGCGAAATATCTCAACTGACTACTTTTAATCAGAGTAGTAAACGGATGGGTTTTGATGACTATAGTGACATTTTATTATAATTTATTTTTTACAAAAAAATTGTCGTGAGAAAATCGTGCTCAGAAGATGATAATCTGACTGACCTGGATGGGCTTTTGTAGACTATAACGTATTGAAATCAGAATATCTCATACTATATTCTACTGATTGATATCAGAATGAATTATCTATTTAGTACAAAAAATTGAAATGTCCTGTAACTTTTGTAGAGAAAAAGAAAGAACTAAAAATTGAAATATCAAAGGATTTAAATGATGTTATGTAATTGTGGTTAAAAAGCAAATTAGTCTTAACGGTGTATTGTTACAGCAATTGTGTTTTGTTTTTCGTCTTATTTCTTCTATCATTGCCACTTTGCAGAGAGTGTGAGAATGCTAAATCAGTACTGATTTTCGTATTATTTTAAAATGACAAAAGAAGTACAAAATTATGCAGAAGCGTAGACAGAATCCTAATAGTAACTAAAAACCTATTTTAAATGCTTGCTTTGATGTAATTTTACATGAGACTTGTTATTACGTGATGATCGTCTCATTCCTAGAGATGCATTGAAGTTGATGTACCTTTTTGAAACTTGCTTCTCAATCTGCTTCGAGTAGACCTAATTACTGAAGGTGAGGTGTCGTTAGTGGACTACGACTCAGTTAATACATCTGTTATTTTGCATACATTTAAATAGTCTAGCCTAAAACTTACCTTACATGTATATCATCTAAACTGTAACTGATTCAGTGTATATTAACGTAAAAAAATTCACACAATCAAACCTGTGAAAGAATTAAATTCTTATTTTGGAAAATGCTAAGGGAAATGTAAGATATAGCACACTTCTTACAAGCGAAGCAATCAATCGCTGCAGAGATTGCAAACAATGTCTCAGAAACAGAACGATGCCCCCCCCCCCCCCCGAACTGATATCTGTGGAACTATTTTGCTCGGTAACAAGCCATGCACATCTAACTAACTTATCATGATATCAGATATAGCGACGGAAACAGTTTAAAAATTTCTTCGTTGAATAGTGTTTCAAGCAACATAATATTACAGTTAAACCTGCTTCAAACAATATGCAGTATTGTATTTGTTATGTTCTTTCTCTCGGACATTTATTTAAGCACAAATCGCCTGGGACTTTATAAAGTAAACTACATTCCTTGGATACTATCATCACTTTGATCTACTGTTCTTTTTGCATACAGTATGCTCTACAACATTACTTTCTTCTATTGCAGTTGATACAGCTGCTGGTTTTAGTCATGTCTATAGTTTGTAAATGAAGCGACGGACCCATACAAACCATACAAAGTTAGACATAGACAATGGCCCAAACAAAACCTTTCTTCTTTTTGCTTTACTTGCTTGCCCTCTTCTATTTGCTCAAGGTCGTTATCCATTTCTTCCAGTTCTTTATCATTGATCTCTTGTAAAATAATTCATTTTTTAAACTTTTCTTATTTCATCTAGTTTGTCCAAAAAATTGCACAATGTTCTACCTGCATTCGTCTGATAGTTGATTGAAAGCTACCTTCTTCGTTTGTTTGTTGTATCGAGACAAGCAATGCTTTCCTCGACAATAGTTTTCAACTCAAGTTGTTGTTTCTTTTCTTTATTTCCTTTGTTTGTGAAATTGCCTCTAATGGTAATAATTCACATGCTACTCTATAGATTCCATCTGTCTCTCTATAGTGTCTTAAACTCATTTATTTTGCTGTGTATCTTAACTCATTTATTTTGCTGTATGCATGTTGGATATATTCCATCTGTCTCTTTATAGTGTCTTAAACTCATTTATTTTGCTGTATGCATGTTGGATAGATTCCATCTGTCTCTTTATAGTGTCTTAAACTCATTTATTTTGCTGTATGCATGTTGGATAGATTCCATCTGTCTCTTTATAGTGTCTTAAACTCATTTATTTTGCTGTATGCATGTTGGATAGATTCCATCTGTCTCTCTATAGCGTCTTAAACTCATTTATTTTGCTGTATGCATGTTGGATGTATTCCATCTGTCTCTTTATAGTGTCTTAAACTCATTTATTTTGCTTTATGCATATTGGATAGATTCCATCTGTCTCTCTATAGTGTCTTAAACTCATTTATTTTGCTGTATGCATGTTGGATAGATTCCATCTGTCTCTTTATAGTGTCTTAAACTCATTTATTTTGCTTTATGCATATTGGATAGATTTCATCTGTCTCTTTATAGTGTCTTAAACTCATTTATTTTGCTGTATGCATGTTGGATAGATTCTATCTGTCTCTCCATAGAGTCTTAAACTCATTTATTTTGATGTATGCATGTTGGATAGATTCCATCTGTCTCTCTATAGTGTCTTAAACGCATTTATTTTGCTGTATGCATGTTGGATATATTCCATCTGTCTCTTTATAGTGTCTTAAACTCATTTATTTTGCTGTATGCATATTGGATAGATTCCATCTGTCTCTCTATAGTGTCTTAAACTCATTTAGTTTGCTGTTGGATAGATTCCATCTGTCTCTTTGGGATTCTGCTTAGTTAAGTAGGGAAAATCTAAGTTACTGAAAGTTACTGTGTGTGTGATTTGGATTTTTAACGTAGCTTTAACAATTTTTCAGTCATATCGCTACGATGTCCATAGGACCATATGTTTTTTTATAAGTCTTTGGTATAACTCGGCTGGGGCTCGAGCCCGCGACCTCTCGCATCCGATGCGGATGCTCTAATCACTTAGGTCATCGGAGTGGTGAAAGTTACTAATGTTACTTAAGGTCATTAAATATAATTAGTAGGCACTATTTATCACTAATAGTCACTAATAAGTACTAATTGTGCTTAAATGTTACTAACAAACACTTAAAAATTGATAACTGTCATTAAAAATCCCTGTTATATACTGATTGTCGCTTAAAGACACGTTTTGTCATTGATAGTCACATCTGAAAATTACCAGCTGAGTTATAAAAATCTCTAAGGGATTAAGTATAGTCAATACAAATATGTCAGTTAAAATTGTTGTGGATACAAGGTTGAATTTAAAAAAAACAAACTGCTATGCAAGAAGTGTTATATAATAAAATTTTCATGTAATTTTCACAATAGGAAAAATAAAATGGATGATGAGATCTGTTAACTGAAGTATAATAATACGACGTACGAGAGAGAAGAGTTAAGACACACACACAAAAAAAATACAATTAACAGAATGTACCCGTCTGTGACTGAATTTTACTCGTATGATCGATTGTTCCCGACGTTCATTGCCCTGATTTTAGCACTATCCTATAGTGACTGATAACATTCAACATAAATAAAACCAGTAATTGAAAGCCGAGAGTCATTTGATATTTTAAATATTTTATTATTATTATTATTATTGGATGATAGAATATAGGTGAGCAGCGCACACGTAGTTGACACAATAAGGTGAATGAAATTACATGTCTTTACCCTATGGTAATGATGCCAGTTTTTGGATCAGTACCTTTTAGTTATACTCTGTAAACATGTTTAACCATATACGATTTAGGTCGATAACTTTAGGTCCTAAACTTTATGAATGTTATATGGACTGAATGTTGCTTTGGTCTGAGTCGAACTATGAATCATCTCAAAGACCTGCAACGAAAATCCATGCTATGGCATCGTTCAGTGCAACGACTTTTTAAAATAACCCTTAATGGACAAACGTACACGGCAGGATTTATGTGACATCAAGAAAAAAAAACCCCAACCCCCCTCAAACCCCCCAACCCCCACCCCACAACAAAACAGGATTATCGAACACAGCTTGACATTCCGTCCTAATACAATGTACGATTTTATCAGCATATAAATGCATGTCCCACTGAGAAAATTGCTACATACATTTTTCTACTGTGACTGGCATACTAGCAATAAACAACCATTTTTTACCTTGTAGTGTGTAACGATACACTTATTTCCCTACTTTGTAGTGTGTATCGATACACTTATTTTCCAGCTTTGTAGTGTGTATCGATACACTTATTTCTCTGCTTTGTAGTGTGTATCGATACACTCATTTCCATACTTTGTAGTGTGTATCGATACACTCATTTCCATACTTTGTAGTGTGTATCGATACACTCAGTTCCCAACTTTGTAGTGTGTATCGAAACACTCGATTTCCTACTTTGTGGTGTGTACCGAAACACTCGTTTTCCTGCTTTGTAGTGTATATAAAAAACACTCGTTTGTTTTACTTTGTAGTGTGTATCGAAACATTCATTTTCCTACTTTGTAGTGCGTATCGAAAAACCCTCCTTTTCCTACCAGGTAGTGTATGTCGAAACACTTGTTTCATGTAAATGTGCCAATTCCGCTTTAGTGAAATATGAAAAAAGACAAAGTACATGCTAAAAAGAGTTCGAAGTCTTTCTATTTCTCAAACACGTTCTGATTTCAAATATATTGTTTTACTAATAGAATTAGTATAGTCTTGAAATTATAGGTGTAACGAATGTGTAGATGGCAGTTATGCTACGAACACTAGTGAATTCAGTGAATAGACAGGATAATACTGACACATCTAAAATCCATGCAATTAATTGGGAAAAAAGTTAAATGCACCTCCTCTATTTAATATAATCAGGTATAAAAACAGTCGCTGTACTTAACTCAATAATAAAGTTTAGTCATAAAAAATGAATAGCTAAAATTTCTCGATAAAATTGCCCTCGTCATCAACGTTATTGGTTGACTCTTGAAAGGTCAAAATTTGAAAATGGTATTATTTGGTTTTATACTTTGTAAATGCAACGTTACAATTAAAGTTCCAGATATATCCCTTTTTTGATTTTATAAAATTATTCTTAAACGTATTGCATTTGATTACATCATCATATCGTCTCTTAAAAGATGTATGTACAAGGTAATGAATTACTCCATTTGTCGTAGTTTAAGGTTAGCCTAATTCAGCACCCAGTAATAATCAAATACAGATTTACGTATTATACCTTGTTTAAATTTTTTCAAGATATTTTATTTGTCATTTTTCTTGATATTTGACCAGGAAGCTATGGATCACAGCTGATTTGAGAATTCGACATGGGTAATAGAATAAATTATACATCTACTATTAGCTGATATCCCTTTGGACCTGACTTTGTTTTCATTCCTATTGCAGTTGTTGTTCTTATTTATAAAACTCTCCATTAGATGTGAACCTTTTAAAAAGAAAATGTCCATGCTTGGGAACATATTTGTTACAATGAAATACTCAGCAAGAAATCAGAATGCTTCTATAAGAATGATAAACACAGTTGTCCTTCATGTCTTTGCGTTCATATTCTTAAAGTTTTAAATCTACCCATTATGTTTTCTGACTTTGCTGAAGAATATGCATTTGAATACGTTTCAAATGTTGACATAAAATCCTGAATCGAAATTACGTATGTCAATAATAATGGGAATCGAAAATAAGCATGGTTTTTCACACAACTGTGTCATATTAGAAGATATTAAGATCCGGTTGTTTTGGCAGTCTTCCAATGAAATATATGCAAACTATCTTTGAATCAATAAGTGTTTGACAATTTTTAATTTGTTTTTTGTATCGTTTCTATGGTTACAATGTGTTATGCAAAGAGTCTGTTTGTGTCAAATATGATTCAATAATCTTATCTTGCTACAGATGTTAATGCTGCAAACGTTAATGAGTGTCATTACAAAGGACCTGTTAGATTAAAAAAAACAGATTTGAAAGATATCGATCCAAATGTTTGTTGTAGGTTGTTATAGGAACTTTTCATAGGACTCTTCCAAAGACGTTTATTTCAATAACTCACGAGAAAATACTATTTAGCCAAGCAAAGGAATTGTATTACTGCATTTCCAATCACATATTTAAATGAGACCGTTTAATGTTAATTCGTCTACTAAAATAAATTAAAAAAAATACCGGTTATGGCTTAATAAAGTTACCGTAAGTTACGGATGGTAATGAAACCGTCGCAACAGCCTAAGTTTGAGTTTTCGGGATATTTTAAATGCGTAGATACTTTTGGTTTTTGTAACATAATTTCACATAAGAAAACCATGTATAATTTTCGGTTGATTCATAACACCGGGAAATAGTTCAGGTACTAAAGACAAACATGACAGGCTAATTTTGACTAAAATGTCACTTTCAGAGAGCAGTATAAGAAAGAATTAGAAGGTGCCTTACATTTATGTACATCTTCGGTAAAGAAGGTGATGGGGCTGAACACAAAATTATTAAAGTTTACATGCTCGTGTGTGTAATTTGCTACAACATTGACGAGATATGTACAAATAAATTGCTGTTTTATTCTTGAATCAATGAAAAGCTGTTCATGAAAAAGATATTTGTCAAAATATAATCTCAATAACAGCAAAATATTGCGTTGGAATCCCGTGTTCTACTTTCTACAGCAATACGTAGAATTTCCATTTAAACTCCTACGTGTCAAAAGATAGGTAAACAATCATTCGGATGGCTTGTTTGATCCATTTTAATAAATGAAGAATTACTTTAGAGTAAAGTCTTAATGAATAATGCAGATAATAAAAGTTCAATCTTCATTGGGTTTCTTCTTAATGAAAGTTAGACCTTAACGATTACTGAATATGAAAGGATGCTAGTTGTCCCATTAAATGTGACTATTGACACCCAAGTGGAAAAATGGCTAATAACAACAATGCTTGATGAAAAATACGTATCACTCGTATATTTCAAAATTTTGATCAGGAGCTCTTCAGGTTTACTTTGATATTTTTATATGTAAAACATGATGTGGACAAACATTTAGATCAAAGGTCAGGTTGCTTAGCTTATTCCTACTTAATGGAGAAGCGACACGAAAACTGAGCTTTGTAGTTTTTGGTATAGGTCAGTTTTAAATGTACTGAACCGTTGTGTGGGATTTCATTCACTAGAGGCCGCCATGTTTGATGCGGGGAAAGACTTGGTGCCGTAGTCATGAAAGTGTTCGAACACAATCTTTTAAGTCGGACTCAAAACTAAAAATTTAAAATTACAGAGTTACTCAATTACACAGAAACTTGACATGTAGAAATACAAACATACAGAAGATGAGAAGATGTCGACATTTTTTTAAAAATTCTAACCTTTTCCAGATTGATAATAGGGCCGACCGAAGGGTTTATCTGCGCCCTAGGCAAACAAAGTCTCTGCCCCTCGAATTACTTGCGTACTTTCATCTAATTTGGCGCCCCTTAAAGCCTTGCACCTTAAACGACCGCTTAGTTCTCCTGTATGACCTGGCCTGCCTTGATAGAAGATCAAATTTCATGAGTTGTAGTCCTCGTTCAAAATTTGTGCTTAGACAGGTTCAAGACTACAGGGCCTGGCCTGGACATCATGTGACCATTCAGCTTGAGCTTCGTTTTGACCAATCACAAATGGCATTACTTTTTGGAAACTCTTCTTTGATTGGCCGATTGCGAACAGTCTATCGCAGACTTGAACTATGAGTTTTGTGATCTCCCCCTCGATCACAAACTTTTATTTGATTCTAAATCGTACTCGAAAATATTCTGATAAACAGAAAGACTGCAGTTATCAATTTCTAGTACAACTTCCAAGTGTGAAGCAACATTTTTACTCGAAATGTTGGGGAAGTTTTATCATACAGGTGTCCGGCCCTTAGATTGTGTTCACCATGATTTTAACATCATTTAACAAATATTGATGTTGAACTTTTGAAGAGATTTTCTTATGCTGTATAATACTTTTAAAACATCATTTAAGTATACGATACCTCCAGTACAGCAAATAAATGTTGTAAACTTGATCATTGCACTTGACATAAGTTCATGTACCGAGTTTTAGCCCCACCTACCCCCACCAATATGTTATTGTAAAACCTATTCTATTAATTGCTTTCCATGTTTTCAAGTTTTCCTCATTAGGGTAGGTCTGTATGTAAGCTGCAAGAAATACTCGTACACGACACTTTTGCATATTTTCGAATCAAATGAAAAACGTTAAATTTATTAAGGAAAGTTTATTTGGGCGTTGAGAACTTTCTTCGTGAAGATTATGATAATATTTCGAAAAAGAGTAGACTTTTAAGGAAAACATTTGTTTCATAAAGAATCATTTCATTTCTGTCAGGTTTAACGGTGAAAAACAACTATTGTATTGATACTGTAAACTCACCGTTATTCGTAGGTATAAATTTTCGTGAACGATATAAAATCACAACTTTAAATAAACAAGGAAAATTGTCTCTGCCTTAAATGCCATCTCTACCAGAAGCATATCCTCAAGGTGAATACACTGTGCCACAATGGAATTTCTTGTAAAATTGGCGAAAAATAAGGTCCAAAAATAAATTTAAGTTTCGGTCATTCATTTATTTTATTTTTCCCCCCAAAGAAAAAAAAATTAAAATGAAAAGCTTCACGAAGACATTTTTTTTCTTAGTTAACTATATTTCTGGCATTCAGAAATTTTTTATTTTCATATGAAGCAAATACTTTTTCATAAATGAACTGTCCCACAAATTAGAGAACGATATTTTTATCATTATCATCATCATTGTCGTCTTCATGATCATCTTTCTGCACCATCAATCTCGCCCACTCCCACCCTTTATATCTTCCTATAATTTTTGGAAACACGAAAAGACTCATCTCAGTATTGTGAAAATCATTGACTAAGTCGTTCTTTGTATTTCTTTGGTGGTTATTGCTCTTCTTATTGGTCTTCTTATTGTCCTCTAACATGTCCGACTGCCAATGTTTTCCTTGTAGCCTTAACACCATCAGCAGCGATTGATAAGGGTGACAATATATGGTATGAAGACTTCATATTTTGGATGTAGACCGCGAGGTAATAGCATTGGGTGTCAATGGTCATAATTTCTTGATATGGATTCTTCTCGTGACTTAAACTCCATTTATACCATTTGAGTTTGGACAGAGGGGTGATCATATTTGGTATAAAATCACTTTTATCTCTGGTTTATGATTTAAACTGGGTCCTAATGCCTAACATGTTGAATCAGCTTTATGAATAACTTGCAAATTATAGCAAGGAGTTATACTGTATTATTCACTTTTGTATACAACAGGTTGTCTTGGGGTATTGTCTACACGATCATTCTCGCAATTATCACGTCAATCGTCTTGATCATCGCCATTGCAGTCGGATTTTTTGTGAGGAGTAACTTCTTCTTGTTTTTCCTGATGCTTTTCTTATACGGTCTCTCCATCATCGGATTTTCCTTCGCCATGACGCCATTGTTCAACAAGGCACGAGTCGCAGGTGTCGTCGCCGGCGTTGCCACGCAGTTGATCAGCTTGCTCTATCTCATCATCAGCCTGACACGGAAGTATGACAACAGTGGAGGTGCGTCTTACACCATACCGGTCGCTTGGAGATACGTTCTTTCATTGTTTTCACCTGTTGCTTTAGCCCTGTCCATTGACCAGGTAGGCATATATGATGCTACGATAAAAGATACTAGGTCCCTGATGTGATTCATTTTTACCTTTCAATGTATCATTATTGAATGGTGAAGACCAGGTGGTTATGGCTTTGTTATTCTTCAGCAAGAAGTCTAATATAGTAATGAAGACAAACAAGAACAAAATTTGGAAAACAGTTTAAGCACGTCTTTGTTTTGTACCATGACAATTTCATTAAAGAGAGTGGGAATATTGGCAAAAATCGCACCATTCTAAAATCAGGAATAGAGGAAACCTTAATCAGAGTACGAAGTAATGGTATTAGTGGTCACTAATGTTGCAAAGAAAAATCGGACTGGCTTGGAATATTTTGCAGAGTTTGTTTACGGTTTTGTTTTTATCTTTTTGTCTTAATGTTTAGATGAAAATCATGTTTTTTTTGTTGTTATTACAATAATTTATCAAAGTTCTACAAAACAATGTGGATATTGTTGTATTTATTTCTGGAATTCAAAAACTTCGAGAATGTTAGAATTTTTTATCGAAAACTCACGGAACCCTTCAAATTGAATAATATTGATACATTACATAATACATGTACAATAATTAGTGAAATTGTCAAATGTTATATATAAAGATGTCTGTTATATATGAATCATAAGGATATAATGGAAAGACAAGCCATCTAGTGGAAGTTTTCAATTTAATTGTACAAAATGTACCAATATTTAAAAGAAGACTTGGGTTATTACTTGAAAAAAAAAATTTGAAAGCTGATAACATTCAGTCTTAAAATATATGTTTAATATATAAACTTTGTACATTCTGTATTAAAATTATGACATTTAAGTAAGTAACGGAATTCATCATCAATATCATTAATAAGTAATTTGGTGTAACACCAGACATTTGGTTTAATATTACATGGAAGTTTGTGTAATATTCTAGTGTACTGGGTGTAATATGACAAGGAATTTACTGTAATACTGCATGTCATTTTCGATGGCCCAAGCCCACACCAGCTTTGCTATCTCTCATGACATCTTGTGATGCCAATCATTTTGCGGGCCACAGGATATAACTTGGCAGGCTGCATGTGACCTGTTGGCCGAGTATTTGAGACCCCCTGATATATGATGAATTATTACAGGACATTTGTAGTGATACTCGAGGCATTTGGTGAAATATTACATAGCATATAGTGTAATATTACAGAGCATTTGGTGCAATATTACATGGCATATGGTATAATATTTCAGGGCATTTGGTGTGATATTGCATGGCATTTGGTGTAATATTATTTCAAATATTGTGTTACATGGCATATGGAATAATATTACAGGGTATTTGTAGTAATACTCAGGCATTCAGTGTAATACTACATTGGTGTAATATTACTGGGCATTTGGTGTAAATACTATATTGCCTTTGTAGTAATACATTTAGGCCTCTGGTGTGTATTAGATGACATTTAATGTAATACATCTACTACATTGTATTTGTAGTAATACTACAAGGCATTTGCAGTAGTATTGCAGGTTATCTGGTGCATGTTACATGGTGTTTGCTGTAATACTACATGGCACATGGTATAATACTGCAATGCATTTGTAGTAATACCCAGGGCATTTGGTGTAATATTACATATTTTGATGTAATACTACAGGACATTTGGTGTAAATATTCCTGGTCATTGGTGTAATGCTACAGTTATTCCTTAAATATAGTGGCCAGATGATAAACATAGTCAAAACTTTAAGAATAAAATGAAGCAACAATAAAACATGGCAAAGATTTTACTACAATTCTCTTTTAAGTGAAAGAAATCCTGTTTTTGGATGTATCACTTTGTGACCATGCATTTGTGATTAAATCCAAATATAAATATATGAAAGTTTATGTATTTATATATCACAACCCTTTGAAATGCATATTTTTAAAATAAAGGTTTGTTAACATAGTATTGAAGAAATAAGAATTTATATGGCATGTTTCAATGTTGTTTTCCATTTTCTTTCTTTTGCATTTTACTTAAGGGAATCTTTTTGGACATTACTGTTGGAATGAATTTTGAAACAGCTTCTTCTAAAGGGGACTTTCCACTTGTATCTTCCATGACAATGCTTGCTGTTGATGTTGTACTTTACTTCTTTCTGGCTGTCTACCTTGACAATGTTGTACCAGGTGAGTTATCTGATGTTATGCAGGTACAGTGTTGTACCAGGTGAGTTATCAGATGTTAGGTAGGTACAATGTTGTACCAAGTGAGTTACCTGATGTTATGCAGGTACAATATTGTACCAGGTGAGTTACCTGATGTTATGCAGGTATAGTGCTGTACCAGGTGAGTTATCTGATGTTATGCAGCTAGTGTTGTACCAGGTGAGTTACCTAATGTTATGCATGTACAATATTGTACCAGGTGAGTTACCTTATGTTATGCAGATACAGTGTTGTTCCAGGTGAGTTACTTGATGTTATGTAGGTACAAAGTTGTTGTTGTCTTTGTTGTTGTTGTTGTTGTAGGGTTTAATGCCATTTTTAAGCACAAGATAGAGTATACATGGCGACCAGTATAAATGGTGGAGGAAGAACCTGGGAAAACCCCTGAAAGAACCACCGACCCACAAGAAGCTACTGGCAAGCTTTCTACTGGCAAGCTTTGCCCACACTCACTGAACTCAAGACTTGAACCCACGCAGACAGAGGTGAGATGGCAATGATCCGTAACGGTGAGCACCTTAGACCACTTGGCCACTCAGGGCCCCATCCAATGTTGTACCAAATGAGTTAACTGATGTTATCGATGTATAGTGCTGTACCAAGTGAGTTGTCTGATGTTATGCATGTACAGTGGTCCCTCATTATAGAGCACCTCTGTATACTGCTTAACTTGTATAACTTGGGAATGGTCGTGGATCCTGTTCCATTGGTTAAATTTGTTTTATAATTGCTATTTGATTTATAGCATTTAATATAAAGTTTTGGTGCTTTTGTATACTAATTTGACATAGCTTTGTTGGAAAATCCCTCAGTATAGAGTTCTCTCATTTATTATGCATGTTACTTTTATGGCTCCCATGAATCAGGTTATAGCGGGAGACCACTTTATTTTACTTGCAGCTGATGTGCTTCCTTCAAATTATAACAGCAGTAAATACTGTAGTCTCCTTGTCTTTTGATGTACCCTACCTTATTCCTATAAGGGGTGATATTGTGTCACCAGTATCTATCTGTTCAAGTCATGACATGTGTTATGATTCTGTGTCCTTTAACTTAGTAATAGAAAAGAGCAAAAACCAATAACTTTTATAAATTTCAGCAAATAATATATTCCCCTAGAATACAAAGTGAAAATTTAAAAAAATTACAGTGTTGTGAATTAAATCCCAAATAGTCCTAAAGTTCTATCACAAGTCCAAATGTATAGAGTTCCAAATAAATTCCAATTTACTCAGGTAGGCCCTTAATTTGATTATCAATCAAGGTCAATCACACAATATAGATATACATAACATATAAACATGGAGAAAAGCCAACAAATGATACAAATTAAATATATGCAAATCATGTCCTTTCTTTCCTGAACATTTGTTCGCTCAGTAACATCTGAATTACTTAATGGAACAAAACCACATTTATTGGTTACATGAGGCTTTATATTAAAATGGTCAAGGTCAATGTTTTCTTCACAACAATTTCTGTCCAAATTTGAGTTATGTCCCCTGTTTGGCTTTGAATGTTGCCATTGCTTAATGAACCAAGAGTTTTTCATTTGTACCATATTGGTAAGGGCTATTCAGGTTGTATGGACACGTTTATCTAGTTTTTGATCTACTTCTAGCACTCACATGAGAGGCAAAAGATGGAAAGTATTTCAAACAATGAAGCAAAGGTTGTTGCATCCAAGAGATTAAATATATTGGACAACATTTAAGTGACCTTTGGGTTCAAAAATTAGACTGGTTTACCTTTTGTAAAATCCAAGTTATGCAAGTCTATGACATCTTGTAGACAAGGTAACAGAAGGTATTGAGTTTTATGCAAGAGCTTTGATTGAAGGATTTTGCAAATTGTTGTTCCCAACAATATCTTTAATAAGTCTATGTGAAAAGATCATGTGATAATACAAAAAGACATTGATATTTGCTAAAAAAAAATCCATAAATTTTGTTCTCATATTGTCAGTGTTTTTGAAACTGACAATTTTCTTTTGAGATTAAAAACATTATGTGGCATGGCTTTTTAATTTTTCAAAACATTTGAACTCTGTGGACTTTTCAGGAGGAGAAATAATAAAACAGTTGAATAAGAAAGTAAACTGAATTACTTTGCTTGAATGATCATCTCTGCCAAATAATTATGTGCTTTTTAAAAAAAAATTAAAATGGTTTTGAAAATCCAATAACAATAGAAGTGAAAATATTACTGGCAATCATATATAATTTCTTGTATGTTAAACTCACCTGCAAAACTTCAAGACCATGATCTGCTGTTGAATAATGCACTGGCAGATACGGTTCTATGCAGTTTGTTGGGAGTAATCAGTAGAACAAACAACATAGCTCCTGATCTGCTGGTGCATTGTGCAAAGACAGATTGGGGCCTATGTTTTTTGCATTTGGAATCACCTAACAGTAATAATTACAACAATAAATATTGCCACTGTTGATATGAATTCTAGAGTTAGTTTCCTTATGGGAAAATGAGCATATTTTATTTTTGTATATGTTTTGTCTATAAAGCACAAGAAAATTAGTGATTAGAAAGCTTGTTTACATTTTTAATTGATTAGGCATCTTATATTAATGGTTTTTGGAAACTTATGTGTATTTATGTTTATTAGGAGAATATGGACCCCGATATCCCCCTTGGTTTATCTTCACTAAATCATACTGGTGTCCCTTGGAGCCTAAGAATGGTGTGTCAGTGCTTCCTGTTAATACCAAGTATGGCAGAGATCAGGTCAGGATCAGTAGGCTGAGCTCTACGGATAGTTCACATGAAGACATTGAACCAGTGTCTAAAGAAGTGCAAGAAACCGAAGCTGTTAGGTGAATGTTACTCTTACTGTCTGCATAATAGAACTGGCTCATTGTTAGATTATATAACATGGTCACATGACCAGTTTTTTCTCAGGATGACAGAATAACATATTCACCATGAACACTGAAGATATATGTATAAGTTTATTATTAAAATGAATTTATTTTCCAATTTTCTAATGGACTGAAATACTGCAATATTTGACAGGTTTTCTTCCATGATAATTACAAACTCTGGAAGTCAGGCTTTTAAATTGTTGAGAAGTTTGGAGTGGGCTAATCATTTTTGTAAAGTCAACATTAGTGGAAACAAAACACAGCCGTCAAAATGTTAAGGTTTTTGTTAAAGTGTTTCCATTGCATACATTTCTTAAATCCCTTAATAGATTCTCACCATGTTTGACAATTCATTCTGTGTAATTTGTGCTTTTCCCTTTCACCTCCCGGTCAAGGCCACGGTCATTGAAAATTTATGTTAAAGTTTTGGTTAAAGTTTTTTTATTTGCTTATATTTCTTAAACCACTTTGATGGATTTTCTTTCTACTTTTGATGACTCGTTATGAAGATAAGACAATTCATTCTGCTTGTTCAGTCCACCATCCCTGGAGCCAATGTCACACCCATAGAAAATTTATATTGAGGTTTTAGTTTCAAAAACTTCCAATTGCTTGTATTTCTTTGTCCCCATGATGGATTTTCATCATACATATGATGATATGAAGCTAAGAACTCATTCAGTAGTAGGCACACTTGCCCCATTGACCATAGGGTCAATGTCATAGTCTTAGAAAAAAAAATTGTATTAATGTTTGGCTAAAGGTTTTTATTTCCTAATATTTTGTAAACCTCAGGATTTTCTTCACATGACTGACAAATAAATATGAAGCTAAAACAGTCTATTCTGTGATACAGTGATGCTCACCCTTTTGACCATGGATTCAGTTTCACACATTTTACTGTTCAATTGTGGGATCAACATGCCTGCTCTAATTTTTATTTTTAAGTAGAAGCTTGCCAAAAATTTTTGAAAGTACAATTAGGACTTTGATTGAGACATTTATATAAACTTTAATTGAGTCAATAAATCTTTTGGTAATGAAATGTATTAAAACATCAGAGAAGAAATATGCATCAATAAATTTATACAATCTTTGACAATGAGTACATTTCTTTTATGTTGCAATAAAATTGTATGTTACTAATGATCTCTATTGTACGTGTTGAATGACATGTTTTGAATGCATTTGCATAAATGAAAAGTAAATTAAGGTTAGAGTTAACTTGAGCCTACTATACTTTGGCTTTCTTGTTACTCATAAAGATGAGGATCTTGTCCTTTTCCTTGACTTGGAGCTATAGATAGTTTCCAGTAAGCACTTTTAGCATAAGTTACTTCCCTTTAACTCTATACCTTATGTCAACTCTCATTATCATAACTGTATATAGAAAGGTACAAGTTTTATACTTTACTGTTTGAAATTCAACTATAAAATTGTTTCCAGTCTATACTGAAATGTTTGTTTTACTTTTATTTTTAGAATAGTGGTGTTGAAATTAAAATGTTAACTTATGTTACATTTAAGAAGACATTTTTAAATAAAAATTGTCTCTTATCTAATTTGCATATAAAAACAAAGTTTTAAAATATTTGACTGATGATATGCAAATGTTGATCTTAATGTGATAATGGACACATGGGAGAAAATTATTTAGCTTCTGGGAACTATCTGTTGCAAATACATGTACAAGGCCAGCCATCAAAGGTTAACCCCTCAGCTGAAGCTGGTACCCCGTTTCATTGAGATTTGCTGGGGCTGGTTATGTAACTGCTGAATTATGTATGTGTAATTTTGAAAAAGACCTTACATTCAATATAAACAGCAAAAGAAATTCTCTGAATCTGTGCCAAAACCCATTGGAAAATGTCAGTTTAAAAGTTTAAAAGCAAGTTCATATCCGCTTTTCAGTATTCATTTATTTCATATACTGTTATGCTCTTGGTTTTAATTGTCATTCTTTTTTTTTATTAATTTCTTTATTTTTGACATAGTTTAATTTATTTCTGAACCACAGAATACTTATGCAGGTAAATGTTGTATATTTGCTTTATAATTCACCTCACAAATTAACTGCAGTTTCTTATAGTCCAGAATTGGTTTGTCATGCATATACTCAGTGAGTTGAATGGATATCTTTAGAACAATTTGGCTACTTTCAGAATTTCAAATTTGACAAAGGAATTCAAAGGAGAAGATAAAGAAGTAATTAAGGCTATAAATGGTAAGATTTTTTCACCAACATTATTTTACTTCAAAACAAGATAAAATGAATTAAAAATTTTCAGACACATGGACTATTCAGTGTAATTTATGGACTATTCATTGTAATTTATGGGCTATTCAGTGGAATTTATGGACTCCGGTGTAATTTATGGATTATTCAGTGTAATTTAGTGGAATTTATGGACTCCGGTGTAATTTATGGATTATTCAGTGTAATTTATGGACTATTCAGTGTAATTTATGGACTCCAGTGTAATTTATGGACTCCAGTGTAATTTATGGACTGTTCAGTGTAATTTATGGACTCCAGTGTAATTTAAGCTGGATGTTAAGAAATATTTACAATTAAACATATTTCCTAGTAGTCACAGTGGCTTGGTGGTTAACATACCTGACCCATGAACAAAAGGTTACAGGTTTGAATCCTACCATTGGATCACCCTGTGTTTGTTACTGTGGTGTGTTCTTGGGCAAGGCACTCTATTCTAATTGCCTCTGCCATAAATTACTTACTTTTATTTCCATGCTGTACAACACAAAACCAAAATACAGAAATATATACATCCTTAAAGTTGTTTTCATGATGTATATTCCATCTTATATTACTTTGAGTAAATCAAATTTGGATCAAAATTATTTTGCTCTTTAAATCTGAAGAACATTAATTGTGAAATTTTAGTTTCAGTTTAAAAATAAATGCACATCAACATAGAACACTTATGACATGTGTTACATCATTGTGTTTATTCTATTTTTTTTATCGCTGACTAATATATTCCATCAGGCTGATGCAATGCAGAGAGAAATTACCCCCGATTCACTAATTTAGTCATGGTGGACAATTTCAGGTCTGTCATTAACCATCTATGAGGATCAGATAACAGCCCTTTTGGGACACAATGGGGCTGGGAAAACAACAACAATGAACATACTGTGTGGCTTAATGGGACCCACTTCTGGATATGCTAGTATATTGGGATATGTAAGCCTTTACTTGTTGCTTTGTATGATGGTTAAACATTTTGATTTCTTGATTCTATTATAAATCTTTCTAAAGATTCTGATATTTAGTAATTTAAGTAAAATGTATGTTAATTTAAATCACAATTTGTACTCTAATTACATTATACCAACAACACTTCAAGCATGCTGTACTGCATACATGAGTGAATAACAAGTTCAAGCAATGCAATTAATTATTTTAAGCTGTATTTAATTTTGAAACTTTGTTTCAAATGGAAAAGAATGAAGTTCTATATAGCATACATGTTTGTATGGTTTGATTCTAGCTAAGTGTGATTCAAATATATATCATATTTATTCACTTATAAGTCCAACTGAAAACTGCTCAGACCCAGATATATGGTCACATAATGCACTGACAAATCTGGGTCTGTGAAGTTTGCTTGGAGTATTCAGTAGAACAAACAACACAGACCCTGATCTATCAGCACATTATGCCATGGCAGATAAGGGTCTGTATTGTTTTCAATTCACCTTGAGAGTATGCAGTAGTATTATAATGTAATGTTGACTTTGTCATGATGGTGGGATTAAAAATGGAAACATTTTGCCCACAAAACCAGAATATCATTAGCTGGACCATAAATCCTTATATTATAAGACAGTCCCAAATAGATGTGTCTCCTAAATCATTGTAATGTAAGTTGATGGCCCTGAACAGTTTTATTCCCTAAAAATTTGTATCATAATTTCACTTAATAGAGAATACCAATATTCATGGACCTCATAGTTGCTACCATCCACAAATCTGAAGAACACGTGAAGTTTTTTTGCTGCATCTGTGAGTACCAATCAAGGTACCCGTGAGATCCCATTTCCCATCAGAGACATGTCTACAAATTGGAACACCAGTGAGTTTTGCTGCATCTATGAGTACCTATTGAGGTATCCATGAGATCACATTTCCTATCAGAGACTTTGCTTCAAATATGAAAACACAGTGAGTTATGCTGCATCTTTGAGTTCCCACCAAGTTCCCATTTCCTGTCAGAGACATGTCTACAAATTTGAATACCCAGTGAGTTATGCTGCATCTATGAGTTCCCACTGAGTTCCCATGAGATTCCATTTCCTATCAAAGACATGTCTACATATTTAAGCGCACAGAAAAATGACTGATGTTGTTTTTGGTTTTTCTTTTGCTAAACAAAGAAAGTAAATAACCAGAAAAATTCATAGTACAGTGTACTCTTCCCTGGGGACCAGTCAATGGACACTCAAAAAACTAAAACTTTAATAAATTGGAATTACAGAATCTCAAAATAGCAATATATTTAGTTTTGGTGTCTGTTAAATATATCTGGTTTAATTTGTAGCACTTAAATAAATGAAATACTTACAATGAAGGCAATTTTGGGTTTTAGTGTTCACTCAAGTTGAGGGGTTTTGTTAATACAGGTCCTAGATAATGTATTCTGTTGGTTTCTAGCTATGTGGTACTGGCTTCAATATCCAGTGATGGCAACTGTCTGGGTTCCCCAGTGTCATCCTGATATAAGGCCACATCATTCTAACACCTGGGTATGAAAGAGTATCGTATATACCCATATATAAGTTGAGTCCAACTGTAACCAACACAGACTTGCTTAATGTGCTGGCAAATCAGCGTCAGTGTTGCTTGTTCTAGTGATTATTCCTAACAAACTGCATAAAACCAGATCAACCAATGCATTCTGTGAGCAGATCTGAGTCTATGCAGTTGGGTCCAACTTATATACATGAGTATATCTGGTACTTACTACAGTTGTCCCTCACTTGCTTTGATAGGTAGCACTATAGCTACTGTGCTGTGGTTTATAATTGCCCAGTAGCAAAGCATTATAATTAGTCATAAGTAGTCTGGTATACTGATTTAGTCACAAGTATGCTGTTATACTAAATTAGTCACAAGTATGCTGGTATACTAGATTAGTCACAAGTATGCTGATATACTAAATTAGTCACAAGTATGCTGGTATACTAAATTAGTCACAAGCATGCTGATATACTAAATTAGTCACATGTATGCTGGTAATCTAAATTAGTCACAAGTATGCTGATATACTAAATTAGTCACAAGTATGTTTGTATACTGAATTAGTCACAAGTATGCTGGTATACTAAATTAGTCACAAGTATGCTTGTATACTAAATTAGTCACAAGTATGCTGATATACTAAATTAGTCACAAGTATGCTGGTATACTAGATAAGTCACAATTATGCTAGTATACTAAATTAGTCACAAGTATGCTGGTATACTAAATTAGTAACAAATATGCTTGTATACTAAATTAGTCACAAGTATGCTGATATACTGAATTTGCAAAACTGAATGATTCTTGAATATCATGATCTACAGCATTTTAAATGAAAAACACAGATAAATATATTGGTCACTGATGTTGTTTTACTGTGTGTACAAAAATGTTATTCTTGTCAACATTTGTGATTTTCTGTATTTGGTTTATTTTCAGATAATGCACACATCTTGATACACATAGAGGTTACACACAAATATAAATATTTATGTCAGCAAAACAGGGCAGTCAGCTGGCATAGATTCTAACTTTGTGCAATTTTAAGATGTACATAGATACAGTGCTCAGAATATTTAAGCTACTGCAGAGTTCATGAATAACTCATAAGGTAACCATGTTGTTCATGACAAAGATTATTTTGCTTACTAGGTGCAATTAGTTTGTAATCTGAATCCCCTGTTCTTAAAATTTTAAACTCACTCATGCTGTTAAACAGTGTGCCATCATATCTTCACAGGACTGTACAACCCACATATCACATTTTTAGGATGTATCCAAAGCCAAAGACATGAGTCAGATTCGAGGCATGACAGGCGTCTGTCCACAGCACAACATCCTCTTTGATGAGCTTACCTGTGTCGAACACCTGAATCTTTTTGCAGCCATCAAAGGAGTTCCTCCTGAATGTGTTGAACAAGAGGTACAAATTTAAAATGTTCTTTAATGAGCTTTTACCTGCAAGTTATTATTAGCTCAACTGGCCATACTTAGGCCATGTGTCAGCTTGTGGTCCTTCATAAGTCATATGGAGTGCATTGTGCATCGTCCATTCACAATTGTTATTTATGACATCTTCTAAAAGGCCACTCAACGAAATTCAATGAAATTAGAAAGAAAGCGTACCGGCATGAAATACTTCAATTTTGTTTGAATGATGCTGATCTGTGATCAAATATGGTCACCATCACTCTAGTACAACAACAGACAAGTGACTGATCTAATCACACTGTTTTGGAGAGCCTAGTAAACAGGTGTCATCATTGATCTTTACAGTTATGAATGACTGTAGATATACATTAAGACATTAAGTCTTTTTTTATGTGTGACACTGTGGATAACTAGTGCAAACTACTCACATTGACTAAGTAATTTGGTTTTGAAAGAAACTGATATATGTGAGAGAGACTATTTTTGCCATTCCATGCATGTAGGTCGTATTAGGCATGTGACAAATGTGCTACATTGATGGCATAAAACAGCCTGATAATATTTTCTTGGAAAATACAAATTTATGGAAATAAAGAATCGAGTAAAAGTTTAGGAATCTTAAACAAATACTGTGCAGTAATAATAACAACAATGAATATTGTAAATACTTGCTGATGAGTTGATCCAACTGTAAACTACACATACCCCGATTTGCCAGCACATAATGTCACAGCAAATCTGGATCTGTGCAGTTTGTTAGGACTAATCAGGAGAACAAAATCAACATAGATCCTGATCAGCCAGCTATTATACAATGACAGATCTGGTTCTAGGTTGCTTGCAGTTTGACCTGACATAAGCAAATATATATAATAGTTTTATTAATAAGAATGTTTGGCTGGCTACAGTATAACAACCCATTAAAGGACATTTTCACCATCCCAAGCAAGCATCTCACTTCTCAGAAACAGGTTTGCAGGATTAAATCTGTCCTGCATTCATCTGTGTGTTGAATTTATGATTGCCTTGAATGTTATAATACTTATTTGTGGAAGTTAATTTTAAAATTTAACATGTCTAGCAAAAGGCTGTTGATAATAGAAAAGATTGGTTTTGTTTTTGTGGGGTTTGATGCACATCGTAGACTATACATGGTGGGAAGTACATTTGATGGAGGACAACCCCAAGGAGAACCACCCACCATGTCAAGCTGCTTTCAAGCTTTCCCACATATCCATGCTGGTCAAGTTGAGACTTATAACTTGTATGGACAGAAATGAGATGTGTGAGCAATCTGTAAATGTGTGCACCTTACATCACTCAGCCACCTGGGGCCCAGATGGAAAAGATAATGCTACTGATAATTTCAAACTAAATGGACTGTTTGATCAACAGTGTACTTAGGCACTCATTTATGCTTGCCGTTTTCAAATGAAGCAAGTAATGACACTAAACGTTGTTTTGTTGCACTAAAACTTAAAACTAATGTGGCTGTTCATGTTTGTGTACAAAAAAACCCACATTAATGTTGCTGGCAACTAAAAGATTTCTTTGGGAATAATACTTATTTTAGCAACCAAAATCACACTGTACCATGTTTCTGTCAAAGTTGCAAAGGTAAATAATTAAATATTTGAATGCATGTTTGAGTGGAGGATTATGATCACATTTATTATTTCTTTTGCAATGTTTTTCAGTTTCATCTTTCATTTCACTATAAGGCTTTCATTACAACATGGTTCCTGCTATAAGGCAGGATCCCATTTCATTACTCAATAATAGAACTGTATGTACAATGTACTTCATTATAAGGTGATTTCACTATGGCTTCCATGGATGGTGTTATAATGAGGGAGTGCTTTACACAATAGATTTTTTTAGTGTAAATATGTCTATTATTTGGTTTTCTTCTCACAGGTGAAGACTGCAATGAAGAATGTAGATTTGGAAGGTAAAGAGAATGTACAGTCAGAAAATCTGAGTGGTGGACAGAAAAGAAAACTGTCATTTGCCATCGCTTTGATAGGAGATCCCAAGGTACAGCAGTTAATGAGAAACTGGGTTCATTTACCAAGCTAGCTGTATTACCATTTCTTCTTTCTTTTGAAATTAATGTGTAAAAGAAAATGATTAATAATGCAGCTGAGAAAAGTACTTAATTATTAGTAAGAGAAGCTATAATCAGACCAGATATGGCTAAATGCTTAAATAGTCAGTCCACCATAAAGCTGGAGGTGCTTAAATAGCCAGCCCACCTCCCATTAAGCTGGAAGTGTTTAAATAGTCATTCCCCCCCCCCCCATTAAGCTGGAAGTGTTTTAAATAGTCAATTTCTCCATTAAGCTAGAAGTATTTTTGTATTCTAGTAGTCTTTATTATAAATGTGAGGCTAATTTATTCAACAATTTCACACCATAACATGTCTCATAACTACTGAAAATAATTTACTGGTGAATAAATCCTGAAAATAATTTACTGATGAATTATTGCTCACACAATGACTGACTTAGCCATGTATGCTGCTGGAAACTACTTGAAATGTGGGAGGGTCTTATTGGCACTTTATTTGCATCAGTGACAACAACTTTATTGTATGATGTCACAAAGTATACTGTGACCTTGAAATTTCACCAATCAAGACATCAGAGTTCATTAATAATTTTTACAATTATGTTTTGCATGGTGTATTCCTTCTCTCAATCAGTAAAGGGTTTTCAAAACTAATGTGTAATGAATACAATTATAAACGTTAGTATAGCATATATATATAGTTTTATAGCGCCAATGAAAATGTGGGTCAAAACATATTCTTTTTGACCTTTTTGGCCTTTCACATGCATGCAGATTGCCACACTTAACATGACACAGTTACTGAGTAAATGGATTGGATCAAAATATGCTTAGATTAGGTGCACATAAAAATAGACACATACCTGGTAATTCAAAATGATGAAATTGTATGGCTATAAGAATCAAATGGAAGACCACCTGTGTAACTACACTATGGTTATTGACCGCTTCTAAAATCAGGTCAGCAAGCAAGAGGATGAAATTTGTATTGAGATAGGATTCCTATGTGGATCTGGAATTCTGGAAAAGGTCTGAAATTTGAAAATTGTTTTTCCAGGTCTTGAAATGTCTGGAAAAATTGAAAAATAACTAAAAAGTATTGAAAAAGCCTTAAATTTTTGTTATTACAACTTGACCAGTTTGAATATACGGATTTGGAACTCCTAGGGAGGTCTGGAAATTTTTTTTAGTCTGGAAAAGGTACGGAAAAGGTCTGGAATCTTTTTCTTTTATTTGTGGCAGGAACCCTGCTTAGAAACATGATTGGTTACTATAGCAGTACATACTGGAAATCACTGGACATTGTTTATCTGCCAATTAAAAAAAATATTGTTTTAAAAGAGAAGCCAGCTCCATAATTGCCTACCATAGCTAAATTATGCTAGGTTTTGGAAT
The DNA here is from genome assembly GCA_016617855.1 of Megalonaias nervosa. Classification (NCBI taxonomy): domain Eukaryota; kingdom Metazoa; phylum Mollusca; class Bivalvia; order Unionida; family Unionidae; genus Megalonaias; species Megalonaias nervosa. Next base: position 41,898 of record JAECUM010002007.1, read on the forward strand.
TTCATTTTAGATTAAACTTATCATTTCCATTTTTAAAATTATTTTAAAAATTTTTCAGACTATAAACCATACAAAGTTTGCAAAAGAATATGATATTTTCAGGCATAGAACAAGTTCTTTTTAAAATCAGAATTAGTTGTAAAGTTCAAATAAAGGTAACAGGGTCTCTGGTTGGTTAAGTGTAAATTGTAAAATATTATTGAAGGAGAAATGTTACTTTCCTTATAAATAATTTGCATGGATGGTAAGATTTCCCAGAAAATTGTGGACTAGCATCTATAACAACAGGGATGCAGATAAGCAATGACCAATTTGCGCATTAGTGGGTCAGTTGTTTAAAAGTGGGTCAGTAGGTTATGTAAGCAAAGTTGAATCATGTGTAAAGCTGTCCTTATACTTGTGGCAAGCATGTTTAAGAAAGGAAAACAATTGGCTTGTGATAGAAGTGAGCCTATTTACCCAAGCATGTTGAAATTATATAACAAGGGAGACAACTTGTACAGATCTCGCTGCAAATTGTATTACCGGTACATAATCAGCTAAATGACAGTACATATTCTTAAAATATATAAAAAGTTCCAAATGTTATATAAAGGTATCCTATATTTCAACATCAGCACATGCATGATAACTTATTATACTCTTAACATGCAACCCCACCAGTGACACTGAAAATTCTATACTAAAGATATTTCTTGTTTTATTGGTTTCCTTTATATGGTTCAACAGATGTTTGACAAAACTGTAAACCATTCCAGCTTGAAAGGATATATATTAGAATTAAAATAGCCTCTTCAGAACGTGTATCACAATTTTGAAGACAGAATTCATCTTTATTATTCATATTTTTTCTTATAAATTTGCCACCCTCTTCAATACCTTCTAAAGTACTGGTAGTCTTCATGCTGATGGATGCATGATAAAAGTGGATACCTGCTAAGTTGTTAGAATGGATTGACATCCCATCCAAGATGAATCTTGTAAATTTAAGTCAATAACCTAGGACCAATTTGCCATCAAGGGGTCATTTTTTTTTCAAAAATGTTTGCCACTTTGCAGTGGAAATAATATTTTTGCTTTCCTTTTTTGTCTATAATAATGTTCCATATTATTTGTTGACCAACATTTTCTGTACTTACAATGCTACAAAATATTTCAAATCAAAGCAAAATCCTAACATGTTGCTTCAAAACTTAAATGGTCCAATGTCCATGCCTTAGTGCCTCAAAGAAATCTATATAGCACCCTGGAAACATGGGATCCATAAAATGAAAAGGACAGACTTTTAAAAATGATAATCAAATAAATTAATGGATCACTTCTTACATTAGATAATATTCTTGGATGAGCCCACAGCAGGGATGGATCCATATTCCAGACGACACATCTGGTCACTGCTTCAGGAGAAAAAGGCTGGCAGGATTATTCTGCTGACGACTCATTTCATGGATGAAGCAGATATTTTGGCAGGTAATTAATAATATCATGAACATTTTATGTTTTGAAATGAACATTTGTTGGGAACTTAAGGTATTGATTTTTTAAAATAAAAAATGGCTGTTTTTTGAGCATCTGAACAAGTTCTTACAGTGTATGCTTTCATTACATGTGAAACACCTTTTATAAGGTTTTAAGATTTATGGTTTAAAATCTAAAACAAATTGGTACACCAAAAGTAAAAATAAATTAAAAAATATGCTTTCAGTGATATAGACTGTTTTTATAAACATGTAATTGTGATTAAAACAATTGGGCATGGACTAGCGCATTCCTTTCAATTCATTGATTCTGACACTGGGATGTACTCTCCCATACTGCAAAGTTTCTTTGGACAGTTAACAAATACAGGAGTCCCTCACTATAGGGACCTTCATTATAATAATACAGTTTCTATTTATAAGGCTAGAATGGATTCCATTTTGTTATATAGTTAGACAATTTCACTATAGGGTGGTATATTCTGTGGCTGTCATGGATGGAGTTATATTGAGAGAGTGCTGTATATAGATAAATGGGTGTATGTTCAGGAGTATATACCATATACTCCCTAATGAGTGCTCCCACTCTAACTGATGTCCCTCCCCTTTTTTAAGAATGTAAATTTAATACCAAGAATCATCACCATTCTTTAATCCATAAGTGTAACACAGGAATTAAATAGCGCTTTTCAATACTGTTCTGCTTCAGAACCATGATTACAAGAAAATGTTGCAGCAGTCTCAGTTGATGACACTGTTACAATGTATATATCAGTGTATCAATTACTATAGTGACAGGCACAAAATGACACCGTAGCTGGGCAGCGAATTCAGAGCCTTAACAGTCCCACTTCAACCACCTGCAGAGTGGAAAAATGGGTTGGTCAATTGATCGTTGTTGCTGTGCTCACATTTACCATGACAGAATTCAGTAACTGAAAGACCCAAGATGTGCATGTTGCCATTAATCAAAAGAGCATGACACAATAGCTGGGTGGCAAATTCAAAGACTTTGACTGGCTGCTCAGTGGGGAAATGTGCCAATATTTACAATGATTGAATTCAGAGGCAGAATGACCCAGGGATAAATACGTGGTCATTATAACAGTACTTCAAATGAACAACTTTAGCTTTCATTATTGTGCTCTAATAAACACCCCCTTTTGGAAAATGTAATGCCCCAAGAGTGTTTTATTAGGGAGTACTGTATATGGTATAACTAAAAGTGGAGATAATTTGTATATATGACTGAAAGTGGAAATAATTTGTATATATGACTGAAAGTGGATATAACTGGTATATATGACTGAAAGTGGAGATAATTTGTATATATGACTGAATGTAGATATAATTAGTATATATGACTGAAAGTGGAGATAATTTGTATATATGACTGAATGTAGATATAATTAGTATATATGACTGAAAGTGGAGATAATTTGTATATAAGACTGAAAGTGGATATAACTGGTATATATGATTGAAAGTGGAGATAATTTGTATATATGACTGAAAGTGGATATAATTGGTATATATGACTGAAAGTGGAGATAATTTGTATATATGACTGAATGTAGATATAATTAGTATATATGACTGAAAGTGGAGATAATTTGTATATAAGACTGAAAGTGGATATAACTGGTATATATGATTGAAAGTGGAGATAATTTGTATATATGACTGAAAGTGGATATAATTGGTATATATGACTGAAAGTGGAGATAATTTGTATATATGACTGAATGTAGATATAACTGGTATATATGACTAAAAGTGGAGATAATTTGTATATAAGACTGAAAGTGGATATAACTGGTATATATGATTGAAAGTGGAGATAATTTGTATATATGACTGAAAGTGGATATAACTGGTATATATGATTGAAAGTGGAGATAATTTGTATATATGACAGAAAGTGGATAAAATTGGTATAAATGGCTGAAAGTGGAGATAATTTGTATATATGACTGAAAGCAGAGATAATTTGTATATATGACTGAAAGTGGATACAGTTGGTATATACAACTAAAAGTGGAAAAAAAAATTATTTAATGGATAAATTCAGGAAAAGAACTATCTGAGGATCTGAGTACATGTATATCTATGCTAGTTTTGCAGGTGACAGGTGCTGGCACAGCTATATAAAGATATTTGAAACAGAGAAATCATTATTCAATTTACAAATTGCAATACAAAATTGTTCTCCTCCATTCTGACTCCTTTAAAACAAATTGTCAAAAATGTTTTAAAAATTTTAGTTATCCTTTGTTTAATAACATGTGCCACATCCTATGACAACAAATGTGTCAATGTTTCTAGTGTTTTATCCCAGCTCTTATTCATAAAATCAGAATCAGAATGTGACCAATCAGAAAATACATGACATATTTTCATAACTTTGTCAGAATTGACTTTAATATTATGTCAATATCACTTACGTTTTACAGATCGCAAAGCTATCATCAGTAAGGGCCATCTCCGATGCTGTGGGTCTTCCCTTTTTCTTAAAAACAGATTTGGAATAGGATATCATTTAAAGTAAGTCAGCAATTTTATTTACCTATTTGCTAAATTAAATATAAGTATTTCTTCAGCAACATTTACTGAAACAGTTAGAAATATAAAGTGACTGACTGAAACATTAAATGCAAAAAGTATTTATTTGACACTTTAGTTTTAAGCTACTAGGATATGTACCATATAAACTCAACTATAGTTAAGGTCCAACTGCAAACAACATTGATCCTAACTTTTCATCATGCCATGCACTGGCAGATTAAGATCTATGTTTGGTCTTCTTATTACTTCTAACAAACTGCATAGACCCTGATTTGCTGCCACATTATGTGATGGTAGATCTAGATCCATGCAGATGGATCAGACTTACTGGTTTACATGATTACATATGGTAATCCACAGCCATCTATATATACTTGTACTATCCTTAATGTAAATCCAGTAAATACTTGTAGACACCCTACTTTGGAAAATTAATGTTGATGATGATGATGAATTGATGATAATATTACAGCATGGTAATGAAGCCAACTTGTGATGTAGATAAAGTTCGTCAGGCTGTTTCATCCTATGTTCCAACAGCACAGGTATCAAGAATTCATGGCAAGGAACTAAGCATGATTCTTCCTCTTCAGGAAGTTGACAAATTTGCAGGTATGAATACAATCTGAATAAGTGATTGATCAGCATATATTCTGATGATGCCAATAGTGCTGTCTTATTTTTTTCAAAATATTACAAAATATATTTGAGGCAATATAGTATGTTTGTTGTGAATTCACTGACAATATCACTTCATAATTTTCCCTGAAAGAATATTTGATACAATGTAGTTTTTTGAATGGGTAATTGTTGTATGTACATTACATAAATAATTATTGAATGGGTAATTGTTGTAGGTACATTACATAAATAATTATTGAATGGGTAATTGTTGTATGTACATTACATAAATAATTATTGAATGGGTAGTTGTTGTATGTACATTACATAGTTATTGAATGGGTAATTGTTGTAAAAATATGAATATTTTTATTTATTATAGGCAGTTGAAATTTAATAGTGTAACAAAATTAAAGATGGTATGATAACTGTATAAGAATCATGGCAATGTAATTAGATAAACTGGACATATTTTCATAACCATTCATTTACACACACACACACACACACACACACACACACACACACACACACACACACACACACACACACACACACACACACTTTATATTCAAAGAATTGAATTATTCCAAACTGAGTAGTACTTTCTAAATGGCAATGATTCTTTGATCCAAAAATTTCATGAATATATAATTTGTCCATTGCAGGATTGTTTACTAAACTTGACGAGAAAACAGGAAATAGGGAAACCTATTCAGAGTCATTAGGTGTTGGTAGCTATGGCGTTTCCATGCCAACGCTTGAAGAAGTCTTTCTGAAACTTGGTATGTCAGAACGAAATACAAATAGCATTCAAAACCTTGTATGATATTTTTTTACTTCTAATTCATATGCAGTGAAACCCTCCTATAACATGATGGTCATGGTCCACTGGATATTATCATGCTGTGTAATATGCAGTAGCATGACATTTCAGTTAACTAAAGAAATTTATGAAATACATTTTACTTCCTGTTTTAATATTCAAGTTTCCATAACTGATGGTCATTTTTATTTAATCTAAAATAAAAACTGTGTAAAATTTACATTACAAAGGCATGATGTCATTTAAATTGTTTTGAAAATGTAATGAAATTTTCATCTTTTCTTTTCCAACAAGTAACGCGCTTGTATGTGTCTTTTCAATACTGGTTTTGTTTGTATCCAAAAATCTTTATATTTTTCTTGAATCTAAATTACTTTACTTTTAAGTACATTTTGTGGGATATCATGGCTTTTGCCATTGCTGCATGACCAAATCATGAATTTAAAGTACCAATGAATCATCCTTCTATAAAACTAACACAAGTCGTTCCTTAATCCATAAATTTAAGCACCAAGAAAAGTGTAATTTTTCACAGAAAACATAAATATTAACATCTACTAAAATCTACTCATTTGCAATACATGTTCCCCAGTCTGCATCTACTTGATAGAAAGAACAAAGTTGTAATCTGAAAACTTCCACTGTCTTAAATTGGTTTTATGTCCCCTACTGAGTTCAAATTATTGATACTATTTGAAACAGATGTGTGCTATGATTGTGTAATTTGTTATCTTTACAGAGGGTGATCATGATGACATTAATTTGTCAGATTTAACAAAAGGAATGAAATACACTTCTGATGGTAATAAAGACTATCTAACACAGAATTCAACAACTTCAGGAAATAGTTCAGAGGTTGATACTGAACTAACCACTTCCAATGAATTTGTCAGAATTTTTTCATCACCTCTGGATGAAGATCATCAAGCATCACAAAGATTTTGGGCAATGTTCAGGCTTCGGTTTCTGCAAAATATTAGAAGCAAGGCAGCACTGGCATTTCAGCTTATCATTCCGGTGATGCTAGTTATCCTTGGTCTGGTACTAAATAAGGTTTTGCAAAAGGAAGTGAACTTTAATGCCAACAACCCTAATATTCTGCCAATTTATCCAGTATACTATGCCAGATCCAGCTTCATCCCCAATCAGAAAAGTTTGTATGGACCAACACCAGCTCTCTTGATCAATAATTCAGCAGGTGAATGAAGTCAAGATTCTAAATTGGTACTTCTGGTAATGTTATGTTGTATTTACCCTGCCAAAAATGCAGATCAAGATTTGCAGTCTCATAAAGCACTGACACATCAAGGTATATACTGTATTTATTCCATGATAGGCCCAGGTGCCTGCATATTCAATTGGTTAAAAAGTTTGGGTGGGCCTATTATCAGACAAAGATATCCTTAGATGGTAAGTAAATATTTGCCAAAAGTTTGTAAAAATTGGCAGTATTGGTGGAGCTTACAATCCAACATGGTTTTATCATTGAATATATATGGTGTATAAATCAAGGCAGCATTGACCCTGATTTATCAGCACATTGTGCAACAATAGGTATGGGTCTGTTTTTTTGCAGTTGGAGAAGCATTATACATGAGCAAATGATGCAGACCTAGAAATCTCAGTAGCAACTGGAACATACATTGTTTATGATTGTATTTTTAAAAAATGATTTTGTTGGTTTTAATGGTTCTTTGAGCACATTATTGATTATATCATGCACAGGAAGAGTCGGGTTTACATAAAGATAATGTTTTTCTCCATATGGGTTGGCATGTGATCCCTCAGACATGTTACAGGTTAAAAAATCCAAATCAAACAGCAACTTAGTAAGTCATTTTTAATTGTGAACTTACAAGGGGTATTTAGAAAGTTCTGAATATCAGTGTATTGTACAGCAAAGCTCTTAGTGATCAGTATATCAGTGTATTGTACAGCAAAGCTCTTAGTGATCAGTATATCAGTGTACTGTACAGCAAAGCTCTTAGTGATCAGTATATCAGTGTATTGTACAGCAAAGCTCTTAGTGATCAGTATATCAGTGCATCCTCTTGACATACTGCCCATGTACTGTTCCATATACTTTCTCAGTCTGTTTATCCAATTATAAAATGGCATTTTATATTCACTGCATTTATCAACTGCATTTGCAACTGCATGGTGGCTTTCATATAGTCAGCAAAAGAGCACTTAGAGCTAAATCAGGACAATATGGAGGAAATGGCAACATTTGGTTGCTGTGCTCCTTTACAGTATCTGTAATGATGTTGGATTTATTTCAACAGTGTGTTGTCATAGTTTAGCTGGATAAATCAGGTACTGGTGGATGGATGGGTGTTTTGGTAGTGTTCCACAACTCTTGGCAACATGTTGGATGCTAGCAGAGTCCAGTATTGGAACGTTGATGACTGGGCTTTTTATTTTGCATCAAAATAATGAGTTTAAAACCCTCCCAACAGTCCAATAATGTCAAGTGGTTTGTGGTTTCTGTTTTTGTTCTCTGATCCAAACTTAATTATTAAGGTAAATCCACATTTCATCACCTGTGACAGTCTCATTCAATTGTCTTTGGTTACTCTCTTCATATTTGGTGAATAGCTTTTTGGTGATCTCAACCCATGTCTGTTTTGATCAGCCATCAACAGATGTAAGACCCATCATATGCAAACCTTTTTGAGCACCATATACTTCTTCAGTATGTTAAAAGCAGCAGACGACTTAATGCCAGTGATAAAAGAGATATTGTCCAGCATATTCATTAGTTGCTCAGAGCAGTAACTTCCCACTCACCAAGCACAGATAACAGTCTTCCAGATTGTGAGTCATCTTCCATGGATTTGTGATCATCTTTGAAATGATGAAAACACTTCAAAATTGTAAGATATGACAGAAAATTGCATCTGTAAACTTCTTCCATGTTGCCTTAATATCAGTCAGAGAGATTAACCGAAGAGCACCTGAATTTTACAGGATGCATTTTGCTCATTAGCAGAATAGTTCTCTTCCTATATTCAGAGAGATTAACCGAAGAGCACCTGAATTTTACGGATGCATTTTGCTCATTAGCAGAATAGTTCTCTTCCTATATTTCAAGATCACTATCATTTACCAATGTTACATCATATGCATATATCTGCAGGGTCTGGCATGACACAAATTCAGCTGCACATCAATTTACAGAACACTATTTTGTCTATCATTTAGCTTTAAATTTATTGACAGGTTCAAAGAAAAAAGTTATAACAAAACATTCAGAACTTTTTAAATACCACTACCATTCAGTGTATGATTTATTTTCCCTGCAGTAATTTAATCATATTTTGTAACTTTTCTCATTATGGCTTTCTCTCAAATGATTGCAATCAATGTCATTTTCTTTCTGTCTAGGATCAGTGGCCAGCAGTTATTTTCTTGGAAACATATCACAGCTATATGAGACAGAGAACTTCAGCTCAACAACATCACTTCTGCAAAACTATCCCCATTACCTAGGACTAGATTTAAGAAAATTAGACTTCAATATGACTGTGAGTGACCTTTTGTTTCACTGTACTCAATCTGTGCTTTCTTTTAACTGTACTCAGTATGTGCTTACTTTTCACTGTACTCAATCTGTGCTTACTTTTCAATGTACTCAATCTGTGCTTACTTTTCAATGTACTCAATCTGTGCTTACAATATCTTTGTTAGTAATCCTTCTGAAGACCAAAGCACTTAACATTGTCAGTGCATGGAAAACACTGTATTGCATACAGCAGTGTTTTGTATGATTTTCCGTTAATGTGAATGCTATTTGATTTAAGTGCAGGATATTGTATAAGAATTTCTTTGTAAATAATATTACTGATAAATGTATCACTGTTGTCTGGATACAAACTAGTTTCCTTACTGATAAATATATCACTGTTGTCTGGATACAGGCTGCCAGTAATTTCCTTACTGATGAATGTATCACAGTTGTTTGGATACAGACTACCAGTAATTTCCTTACTGATAAATGAATCACTCTTGTCTGGATACGGACTAGTTTCCTTACTGATGAATGTATCACAGTTGTCTGGATACAGACTACCAGTAATTTCCTTACTGATAAATGAATCACTCTTGTCTGGATACGGACTAGTTTCCTTACTGATAAATGTATCACTGTTGTCTCTCCTTACTGATAAATGTATCACTGTTGCCTGGATACAGACTAGTTTCCTTACTGATAAATATGTCACTGTTGTCTGGATACAGGCTGCCAGTAGTTTCCTTACTGATAAATGTATCACTGTTGTCTGGATACAGACTAGTTTCCTTACTGATGAATGTATCACAGTTGTCTGGATACAGACTACCAGTAATTTCCTTACTGATAAATGAATCACTGTTGTCTTTCCTTACTGATAAATGTATCACTGTTGTCTTTCCTTACTGATAAATGTATCACTGTTGGCTTTCCTTACTGAAAAATATATCACTGTTGTCAGGATATAAACTAGTTTCCTTATGGTATCACTGTTGTCTGAATACAGACTAGTTTCTTTACTGATAAATGTATCACTTTTGACTGAATACAGACTAGTTTCCTTACTGATCAATGTATCACTGTTGTCTGGATACAGACTAGTTTCATTACTGATCTATGTATCACTGTTGTCTGGACATGGACTAGTTTCCTTACTGATCAATGTATCACTGTTGTCTGGATATGGACTAGTTTCCTTACTGATAAATGTATCACTGTTGTCTGGATACAGACTTGTTTCCTTGCTGATAAATGCTACACTGTTGTCTGGAATGTTCAGAGAGATACAAATAGTCACAATATTACTTCATGACCACCAATAAGACCATGGTGCAGAGTAGTTATTGGTGCTTTTGTTGGCAATTTGGTGTTATTACAAGAAAGAAAAATTAAATTTTGACAAACATATTCTACTGTTCTAGTGTGCTAGGTTTCTTGTTGTCTTTTTAAGGTGTTTCTATTGATATATGTAACAAATCATTTAATTTAAATGAAGAATATATTCCTTATAAAGGAATTGACTTTGTTATGCCTAGTACATGACTGGCAATCAGTTGTCACATATTTTCTTGTTCTTTGTGATAGTTTTAAATTTTTCTTGGATTGAATTTTTGTGTACATTGATATTGCAAATCATCAAGTTTTAATCATTTATTTCTATGCCATTTTTAAAGATTTCCTTCCTTTTTTCTTTCTTTCTATCCTTTCTAATAGCAACTTTCTTATAATAGAATGTTTATACCTTAGTGAATTTAGGGACGTACTCTAAAATCAGGATAATATACACATATGTGAAAATAAGCATGAATAAAATAAATAAATGGACATTTGACATCACAGCTTTGTAGCAATAAATAAGCTCTCACACACACACACACACACACCCACACCCACCCACCAACACACACACACACACACACACACACACACTTAGAATCCATATTTTACATTATTATCCTTTATAGGAAGCTTGTGTCTATATTTTGCATTAATATTCTTGATAGAATGCAAAAGATGTTATATTTCTGTACATAAAGTTAACACTTAAAGGTACATGAAGTAATACAGTACACCTATGATATTGTACATGATAGTAATCAGTTATTTGTTAGTAATAATTATTAATGCAGTCATTATTCTTCTAAATACACCAGCTTTATGATATGTATAAAACTGTTATGATGCTGTAATATAATCAATGTATCTAATGTGTACCTTCTAATTTATATCTATCTTTATAGACTCTGAACTGCTCCTATTTGGCTGAATACAATGACAGTGCCATTCATGCCATTCCAGCTATAATCAACTTGATGAGCAACAGCCTTCTGAAGGCAGCTGAAAATTTGTCTGGGATTACAACTAGTAATGCAACCATTGGTGTTACCACTCTGCCTTGGCCCAGTTTGGAACAAAAGCGAGGATTTGATTCTGCTGCATATTCATCGTCACTTGTGCTGGCTTTAGCATTTGTACTCATTGCATCAGGTTTTGGGATTGATGTAGTTCAGGATAGACAGGTGCTTGCATCTTGAGAACTAAGACTTTTAACAATTATCAATTTGGTTTCCAAAGGAAAAGTATTCCCTAAATATTATGCTTTTGGACAATTTGGCAGTTTTATGGAGGTGATTGATGTAAAGAGGTTTAAGTAGGATTAGAGTAGACTTATTTTGAGCAGATGATGTTGCTCATTGATATGGCAGGCCAGAGTAGAGAAGGAACAGTATATATATATATATATATATATATATATATATATATATATATATATATATATATATATATATATATATATATATATAATCTGCTTTGAGCATTTAATATTAGACAGTATTTTTGCCCTGATAAACAAATTAAATGTTTTTATCTTATCATTGGATGAAACCCTTTATTTTTGGTTAATGCAAATATCTTGGACTTATTATTCATCATTGGCCTACCAGAAATGTATGATATATTGATAATGTTGGAATGAATGTGGCTGAAGTTAACTATATAATAACTGGTTCTTACCAATTTTTTTAACTAGTGATTTTTTTGAGACAAAATACACTTGAATTCATTTGTACAATGCTCAGACAATAATTTAATTGGAATGCTTACAAAATTTCTAGAAATGAGAAATACTATTCCTTTAATAAATTTACATTATAAATTTAATAAATTTCTTGGGCTTGCAAATTACTACTTAAAGTTTTAAGAGTGATTTTATTGTCTTTGTCATTAAAGACACTTAAATGTTCTAAAAAAGATGCAACAATCAGATTTTGGTAAAAATTTAAGAAAATCATGTCAAGATAAAGAATATGGTGGTCTGTCACTATACAAACTCTTGGTATGATGCCACATTTCAAATTACACTGGTACAGGCATCAGTCTCATTAAATTGGATTGACTTAGTTCTGTCTGTACTGCTAATTTTATTTCACTGAATTTAGTTTTTGACTTAGGTGAAAAGGAACTAAAATGTAGATTTCCATTATTGGTGGTTTTGTGTACATTATACATTATATGTGTATGATAACACAGTATAATATAGTCTCACTTATACCATACTTCAAAGGTTCACATGAACAGCATTACAGTGAGAAAACACTGTTTTCAAGCTCATAATGCTCTTGTATTTCAGGTAAAAGCTCGAAGCCAACTGCGGATATCTGGAGTACCAGTCAATGTATACTGGGCCACGTTCTGTCTGATGGACCTCATCAAATTCAGCATTTCAGTGTTCTTAACCATCATTGTTGTATTAATTGCACAGGTGAGTTATCTCATGTTTTTCATCAGATTTATTTGCTTATATTTTTGTCAGCTGATCTGTCTGTCTGCTCATTGGTCTGTTCCCCCCCCCTCCCCCACTACTATCCATCTCTCTGTCCCCAAGACTGTCTATTTGTTCACCTGTCCATCTGCAAGAATTTTATCTGCCTTGCCTTTCTCTATACCTACTTATCATTCAATCTTTTGGTTTGTATTTTTATTTTTCTATCTATTTGTATCCATCCAAATATGTCCTTAAGTCTGTCTTTATCTAATGATTTTTCTTTTTATACATCTTTTTCTTCTCTTTCTGTGTGGTAGCATGTTTTCTGCATTGTCTCTCTCTAACAAACACCTAAACTGATCTGAATTAGCATATTGTCGGCAGTATATATGACCCTCTGATACAAAAAGACCGAAGAATGAATCCATCAGTAGCAAACAAGAGGTTCACTTTTATAGGGAGCAGTTTTGTATACAAAACATAACCATACATATTTTTTAATACCTATTTGTCTTGGTTACAGGTTGAAAGTTTGAAGCCAGGGGGTGCCATGTTGTGTCTTATCCTTGTCAGCATCACCTATGTAATGGACAACATCCTGTTCTCTTATGTGTTCTCCTTCCTCTTCTCCAAGACTGAGTCTGCCATGGCAATCCAACCAACAATCATCATAACTGTAAGTTGCATGGCAGCCAATATGGCATCCAATCACCATGTCTAATGGATTTTTGTAGTCCTCTGCCGGTGAACATATTGGATCAATCCAGGACTCCTACCACAAATGAGAGTTCTATAACCATATTCCATCATCATGCATTTACATGGCTTATAGATCTACATTTACTTTCTTTACATATTTGAATAATTTTATTGAATAAATACAGAAATGGCATGCATAAAGATTTTAAAATGTACTTAATGGAACTCATAACTCCTAAGAATTGCACACGCAAGCATACTTTTACTTTGGTTACATTAGTTGACTTTTAAGACTGCACAGCATGGAGCTTACCTGGTATGCTTAATTATGAAACTATGCAACATTTTCATCAAAGAATGTTTTCTCTAGAAACATACCTAGTACAAAATATAGCAATAATATGTATGCATTAATGGCATGCAGAAATTGAGAATATGCAAAATTGCAAGTAATGTTTTGATTGTAATTCCTCATACCCTCCAATTTTTCATACAGAGTATATTTTGTATTATTGAACAGTTGCAAATATTTGGTGCAAAAGAAAGTAATAGTTTGTGTTTTGCCAAATAATCATTTGTACAGATGAAAAATAGCTGTAAAAATTTACCAAAATTACAGACAATACAGTATTCTTTTTTCATGCAAGCATGCCCATTATAGTTTTATTTTCAACTTGAAATTTGCAGCAAAACACCATTTATAATCATATTTTGTTCATTTATCTCTTCCTACCATCTGTCTCCAGGGAAGGAATTTGAATCTAAAACCATTGTGTATATCTGCAGACAACCACCAGTCATATCCAAAAGATTTGAGTTCTGCATCTTCAACAATGCTGGAGTAGTAGTTATGTGACTTTACTTATGCAGGCAGGATTATATAATTGTTTGGTTTTTTTGGTCAAAAAACATGGGAATAATTCTGATGTGTTACAATTAGGCTTTGGAAGTCTTTTGTTTTTAGTTATTCCAAGTACTGAACAAAAACTGCTGTGGTTCAGATTTTAGAGAAGCCACATGCTGGGTATGTATATATGTATGTATATGGTTTAACACCATGTAAACACAATACTGGCTCTGTGGTAACAATTAAATGGTAAGTTTCTACAAATGTTGAGAAAAAGAATTGTGAAAAGAAAGAAGTTTATAAAGATAAAACCTTCCAAATAGTTGTAAACATATAGTATAAAAAGATAAAAGGCATGTATGTATAAAATCAGTAAAAGGTGATAAATGTCAAAATTATAAATTACTTAGGGTCTTCCACTTGTTATGGTGCCTTTGATTCGGCTATCATTATCTAAGAGATGATAGACCATGATGCTATTGCCCGGATCGGGTAATTAATAACATAAAATACAAAAATAATGGATGGAATAACATAAAATACGAAAATAATGGATGGAATAACAGAGATCTGAGCAGAGATATAGAATAGGACAACCCAAGTTGTGGTATATAAAAAATAACAATTTAATAAATTTCATAAACAAAATGAAATTGAACATGACATTTAATGTATATACTTTCTCTTAGAAATAGAATTACAAAATTGATAAGAAAAGCAATTAGCCATTCTGTTATACCAATAAAACAAATTCCATCATAGATTTGAGTAATTAATAACATAAAATATGAAATTAGTGCATGGAATATCACAGATCTGAGCAGAAATATAGACTAGAACAACACAAGCCCCATATATTAAATACAACAATTTAATCAATTGCATAAATAAATTGAAATTGAACATGACATTTGATGGATACACTTTCTCTTAGAAATAGAATTAAAAAATTTATAAGAAATGCAGTTAGTAATACTGTTTTACCAATAAAACAAACTCTATCATAGAATTGAGTTGAATGATCAAACTCATTGGTCAGCATCCTGGAACAGCCTGGTTGCTTCTGGTCCTCTCAAATTTGTGTTGGTGACAGCTCAGATTTGCTGTATTCATTTTCCTCTACTCTCTCTATCTCTCCAGCCTCTTCTGGTCATCAACCATAACTTGGCTGTCTGCTCTCTTTTCTCACTGCATGGTACTCATATTGAGCTATTTTTTTCCTTCAAATAAATAGAATGTAATTTAAATATTTGTCAGGTTTTTCTTTTCTGGCATCAAACAATATTCTTACTCTTTGATATGTCAGATATCATCTCTCTTTTCTGTGTCCTCAACTTTCCAGTCACTTGTCTCTAGGATAATTTAAATAGAAAAGTACTTTTAACTGATCTTGGAGTCAGGCTTCCTATGGAAAAACGTGGACTGCTGAAACTTTTGGGAAAGAATAATTAAAACCTTGAATTTCATCTGGGATGTGCACCTACCCCCCGTTTAGCTTCACCAATCAGGATTAACTTTTTCTAACTGCCAAAAATTTAACATGCCTTCAAACAAAGCTAGAATAATTCTCTCTAGTCCACCTTTAATAATAACTATTTCTGTAAAATTTCATTTTATGACACTTTTTCCAGTGGTCCAAAATTGTCTGTGGATTGTCTCTACTCTGACATTTTCTGTTATGGAATCCTATGTTAACATCTCCTCTTCTATATTTCTAACCATTATTCTAGTGGGTCATAATTAAAGTTAAATCATGCCCCCAAACAAGGAAGTTTCACCAACACAGGCTGGTAATTTATTGTGGGCCTAGCTCATACATCAAAGTTGTTATGTGTCACTCTGACCACTACAAAATGTATGGTGAGAGCATCTACAAAATTTTTGCATCATTACAAAATAGATAAGCTGTTTGAATTCTGAATGACTTTAAATAACTTGTTTTCATTCCTGAGATAGTCTGTAAATGTCATTTTCATGGAAGTCAGATAGTGTACCAGTACTTAGTCTAACTTAGGGGATGACATTATTAAATTTTACAATTTAAGGACCTTAATGGGGGTTTTCTTCTCAAAGTGAGTTACACTGATGAGAGTTCAGTGGAGTTAATAAAATGGATATTTGCAATGGTAAAACACATTACCATTCTAAAATCCTCAAATGCAAAGCTATGTTACAAACATTCTAATATATTTTGAAATTTTTTAGTGGAAATTGCGATAATAGTTAATGCATTAGGTCACAATGAACACCATGACATCACCAGGAAGTTAACATTTCTGAGAGTATCTTTTAGATTTTACTGTTGCAAACTTTGACAGTAGATAATTCTGATAACATTACATTTGCTTGTGTGATAAAATTGTACTTGATCTTTCATTATAGGCAGGGATGATTGGTTATGTCACAGTGTCTCTGATAGATCTCTTGGCTAAATCCAGCATTGCTTCAGTTCTTCACTATGTCCTTGTTGCCATCAACCCACCTTATGGTATTTTTGGAGGCATTTACTACATCGACAGGGTAAGTACCTGTATCTTTTGTATGTTTGCAGTATATTACTCAGCTATGATTCAGTTGGAATACATCCACTACCTTGAAAAATCTAGCCCTCCCAAGCTTAGAAAGACATTTACAGCATCTTTTGGTTGGTTTTAGCAGCAGAACTGCTAAAATTTTGCCAAAACAGAAGTCAAATGAAATTGGTCATACATTGAATAGATGGAATGGTGCCAAATTCCATTAGTTGCAAGTTACTACTCCTATTCATGCTTGGTCAGCATTTTCCTGCCAAAGGCTTTACAACTGTGCTCCACTTTGTGCACTGTCACCAGTTTGAGCAATCGTTTTGAGTTATCTCATCTCAGGGAAGTATACTGATTTCCTAATCATAGATTAATATTGTCCAATTCAGTAGTCTTACTTTGTCATGCAATAAGCTAACTGATACCATCTTAATTGTCTGCCATTAGCCTATAGTACTTATAATTCATCTAAGTCAGTACTTGACTTTTTGTCAGTTACATTTAATACAATATCATTTATTCCTAATACTAAGACTATTTTCTGTAATTATCACTGGCATTTATCTAATCTTAATTATTTTAACAAGGGCTTATGACAGAGTAAAGTCAAACTCACTCATGGATTTGGATACCATTAGTATGACCAATGATGCCCCTCAGTCGTCAACTTCCTCTTGACTTAATAATTTGAGTTCAGAAAAAGATCCACCAATCTGTGCTATCTTGGACACCCACATAGTTACAGATCTGCCATTGTCAACAGTGCTACAACCAAATTACACCAACACTAAAGGGATTACTGGGCCTGTACTGACATGGTTTGTTTGCCACTTGGATGAACTCTGGATAGCCCATGACCACTTGCAGACCCCAGTACTAGTTATGATGATCATTCCTTCAATAGTCATTACTGGATTTGGCAGCAGACATTAGCCAGCCTCTGTGACCATGTCCATTCCAATTCTGGCACTATCTCATCCAGATGTGTTCTCTATCACTTGGACTGGAAATGGTGATCACTCTACTTGATATACCCTATCCAGGACTCAGGACACAGACAGCATCTAGCACCAAGTCATATCAACTAAAGCCCCAGTTCTGTTTTGGAGACCATATCTAATTGGCGCTGATACCCTGTCCAGAACTAAAGATGCAATACAGGACCCATGGAAGCTTTGTGGACCAGTACCAAAAACATTCATCACCAGTACTGGCTCCTATATGACCAAGAACAAGGTATGGTGACATCTCTTTCTTGGACATCCTATACCCGTTTCAGAGTTTTGATTACAATCAGAGGGAATGTCGGAAGACACATGTCCAATCATTGATGGAGCTAACAGCTGTATCCATTGTCCCCTGTCCGTCTGTCTCACCATTTCAGTCATCACTACCTTTGCATGAAGCCTCTTTGTGACGACCCTATTCTTCTAATTTGAAGAGACATGCTCACAACTGCCACATTCCTTCACCAATCCAACTATGTCCAGACAAAACTCTGCATTCTTTAAGTCTACTAAAGAAGTCATCTAGCTCTACCTCCAGAGTTCTGTCAGCCTCTTGCTCTGTCCATGGCATTAACCTCACAACAAAGAAAGACAACCTCCTTTCAAACAGCTGCCACAGTCTGGTGGAGTCACTCCCATTGTTCACTGCCTTGAAAGTCAACTTCAATATCCAGGAATCAGCAGGCCCTGTTTTGCAATGATGACTCCATCAACCTTCAAGCCAGCGTTCTATATGATACACTTGATGATAGTCCACATTGAAGTCTCAGCTATTGAGAGTGATTTTGTGAGCCTGAGAAAGTAAAAACCTTCTTCTGTACAGATGGACTGGAAATCTTTTCTGAACACAAAAACTGGTTTGTAGTGCTGCAGCAGTAGGCACCATAGTTGACTTGGTCTCGATAGCTATTTTTCTGCAATCTGAGCATTGCCAAGATGGTGCCCTCCACTGAAATCTCAAATGACAGACACCTCTGAGAATCAGTCTTATACATGGTCACACTCAACAGAGCAGCTTAGCACTTCATTCCTATCAACATTCATGATGCTCAAAGGCCATCACAAGGCCTAATATCTTCAGTTAATATCTTCCAACTTCCTATTCCATGGCCACATATAGGAGGTCATGACGTAGGCTGCCAAACCTCATGAAGGCTTAGCATCCTAGAGCCAAGCCCACATTTCCTAAGAGAGAGACCCCCCCCAATACACAACAGAAGGTAAACACTCCTCCTTGCCCATTTCCTCAGCATGAGAGACAAAGATGATGAAACATTGGAGACAAGGATCAGTTTCAACCAAGCTTCTCTCAACAAGACTTTCTGCAAAATATTTTTCAAACTCATCTCACCCTTTTCTGATATCCTGGTGAGAGAAAGACTTCAACACTTTACCATGGAATAGAAAAGGCTTTGTCCTAATGACCCGTGTGTCTTGCAAATCATCATAGAGGGACTCCAGATCATGTCCAACTATCCTACACTGTAGACATCCCCAGAGACCCATACAAGCAATAGAGATTGTTCAAAATGCAAACTCACTGGGATTTTGTTTTTGAGAATTGTCTTAGTTCCCAAAGCCATTGGCAAGCTCTGATCAATCACAGCTCTAAGCTGTCTCAGTCACCACATACAGACACCCATGGTTATAATTGGAGATGCTGATATCAATTTTTAATGACATTCAGGAAGACATTTTGCATTTAGTCTAAACTGCCAAGGTATGTGACTTCATAGTCACAGTGATAGATTTTTGGAAAATTCCTGATATTTGATTTTAGGGACAAATCATACCAGTTCAGTGCACTCTCTCTTGGTCTGAAGCTCTGTCACTGCGAATCATAGACAAATTTACTCCAGTCTGTAAAACCACCTCCAAATCAATGACAGAACTACCTAAATGATATCCTACAAAAGCATCTTATGAGCTACCTTTTCACCAAGGCATGCAATCCTTTGTTTCTCTGTTGCTTTACCTTGGATTCCTTGTCAGATCTGACAGCAATGGATCTCAGCATTTCGTATTTCATTCACCTAGTTATGGTGTTCAAACCATCCTTGAACTGACTTGATCTCCCTCAAGTACGTATTTTGCAAATCATCAATAGTGTCTTCCATCCATCTAGAGAGCTGAATTTTAGCAAAGGAATTTCTTTATCTTTTGGGTATTCTGAGTGCAACCACAGATCTTTTAACTTTGGCATGCCAGTTCATGAGACCCTTGCAGATGATCATCCTATCCCAAAGATGGTCAAAACTAACCCTGTAGACCAAATGATCAAAATTCCAGACTTTATGAAGTCTTATTTCAACACATGGGAAGACTTCACTTTTAGTAGATTTTACTGTCTCAATGGAATCATCTGATCCACACAGAAATGATCCATTTGCCCCTCAGTCATCATTAAAATCTCCACTTTTGTGGTCAATCTCCTGTGGAGACTCTTTGCAATGAGGTGGAATGCCAACCTCACACTCTAAGATTTAGATATGGCTGAGCAGTTGATGCCCTTCCCCTGAACTGGAATGGTCTCAATGCATATTTTTTCCCCAGCCATCTGATTTACAAATTTTTGCAGAAAACAAGCAAATCAGAGTGCCGTCATATTGTGATATCATCCATAAAGTGGAAAAAAGTATGGTTCAACAACCTCCTGAATCTAGTGGCAGAAATTACACAGAAAATCCTGCCTTATCTTGCCTGATGAAACAAATGCTCATGAAGGTTTCATTCCAAACCAAGACATGTTGAACCTGTATACCTGGCACACATCCAGCAAAATCTTAGACAAACAGAATTCTCTGAACAAGTGTTGGACATCATTGCTTGGGTAAGGAAGCCCATCACTATGATAGCCTATACATTGAAATTGTTAATTTTCTCCCAGAGGTATGAGCCAAAACACATCTCTATCATAAAAGCCTCAGTAACACAAATAGCAAACTTCTTATATATAAGGAGAATAATCTAGATCCTGAATCACAGTCAGGAGCTACTGTTTCATGATATCAGACATTATCTGACACTATGGAAAGGAGGGCGCAGGCCAGAATAAAATGCTCTCTGACCTTCCTGTCAATTTTTTTTTTTGTCTTGACCAAAAACTTTTGCCCTTTGTCCAAAAAGGAACTTTTCATGTTTGTGTAACCACTGTCTAGAGCTTTCCTGAATTGCATTTCATACAAAACTTCTTTCCAGTCATTTAGCTATAGCAGACATAATCAGTGAGAGTCATGCATTGTCAGGCAACATATACTAGCTCAGCTCTGCCATGATATTTTGGTTTCACTAAAGGTCAGCTATCATAAAGCGAAATGCTATGTTGAGAGTATGCCTTGGTTTAAGTAAGTGAAAAGCCAAGAAGCATCTACTGATCACATGATAGGTGTGATATTTACACATTTTATCACATCCTGTGATATCACAAAATACATCATGACATTAGAAGGCAAAGCCATAATTTCTACTTATGGTTTTCTTGAATTAAAGCAGTATTTTATATTGGTGAGAATAAATACCATATATTGGTACTCAGTACAAATGATGGGTTTGGTTTATTGCTTTTGGTGGCACTTTTAACACATTATTTGCTGTATCATGCCAAGGAAATGTTGGCTAAGTGTCTTTCCTGAGGCAGCCAACCAGTGGGTATCAAACATGCAACCTTTGGATTATGAGTCTGATGCTCTACCATCTGAGCTTAACTGACAAATGAAATTTTTGAAATTTATTGAACAATTTTTGTAAACATGTTTTATATATTTTATTTCAAAATGAGCACTCATGTAAATTCTGCTGTTTTTCTAAATACCACTAAATCATTACTCACATGTTTATTCTGACATGTCTTGCTTATTAAAACAGGTATACAGAGAAGCTCTTGTAGAACAGAGAACTGATTCCATCACAGTTGGGGATTATTTCAAGTTTGGCAACAATATTGTGATAGCCTTCCTTATGGTGAGTTTAGTCTTCAATTTGAACTTTAAAATTTACTTGTGGGAATAAATCATCTATATAAGCAAAACTAATTACTGTCAGTACTTGCTAATAAGTCAAACCCAACTAAAGAAACAACAGAAACCCTGGTCTGTCATCGCATTATGTGACAGCAGATCTGGGTCTGTGTTCTTTGATCAGACTTATAAGTGAGTATATAGGGCAGACTGATTATCTGAGCTGAGCTTGCATTTCTTATTAGATTTGGATCACATTTTGTGCACAATTAAACTTATATCATCATTAATATCTTAGAGCATTTTGATTGCCATAATGCAGTGATGTGTCCATGCTCGAAAAGAAAGCCCATTTCCCACTTTCAGAAACATGTTGCAGATGGCAGGTGTGGGGTTGGGTGGGTGGGGTGAGGTTGGGGCAAAATAAGCCCCATGATTAGCCTGTATGTAAAAAAATGTCAGCAAATGTTTTGTAATTGAATTCAAGTTAAATCATTTAATTTGTGCAATACTTTATTCAGAAAGTATATACAGATGTTGTTATTTGAAGCGACATTTAGTCAATATATTAAAATAATTTTATTTATAAAAATTAATACAAACTTGTGAGCTGTCTAGAATCTCTTAAATATGAATAAAACACTCACTTATTTGTGTTTGTGCCATGTACATGTTGATTGCTGGCAAAACACCCACTTATCTGTGTTTGTGCCATGTACCTGTTGATTGCTGGCAAAACATTCACTAGGACACTGTCTCTTTTTACATGTCTTTTTACATGTCTCCCTCAATAACTTGCAAGCAACAGGGGCCTGCAGACACTGACTGAATAAGAATGGAAACACATTTAGGTTAACATTGACATCTGTGTGTGTGTGCGTGTGTGTGTGTGTGTGAGTGAGTTCTGGCTGTTTTCATTGATACATTAGTATTATAATCCTAAACAAATATTTGTGAAGTTGATTTTAATATTATACATTGCTAGATCTTAAAAATTCATATAAAGTTAATAATGATAATAGACTTTTAATATAAATCCAGTTGACGTGCAGTGCTTTCTCATGCATCAGTAAATTCTGAGTTGCCTCCCTCCCAGTATAAAACCATGTGTATCCATCATAAGCAAACACAAATGAACGAATGCCTCATATCTCATTAAACCACTAAAACCAAGCACATCATCATTGCTGCATAAGTTAATTCCTCAAGAGAGTGATTCTAAATGTTGTTTTTGTTTGGTTTAATTTCATTTTTCAGCACATGATAGGCTATAGATGGCAGCTAGTATATTTGGTTGGGGAAAAACCCTGGGAAAACCCCAGGAAGAACCACTGACCCATGGGGAAACTACTGGCAAGCTTTCTTACATATCCATGTTGGTTGAGGTGAGAGACAGAGCTGAGATGAGTGAGTGATCCATAAACGTGAGTGCCTTAGATGACTTAGCCACCTGGTTCCCAGTTTGAAATGTAACTATTTGTTTATCAATAGCACATGGAAATGATTGAATACAACTACATGTTGTTTGAACTAATAAACATAGGGCAGAATGTGGCATTGTCCTGGAATACTACATCTAATTAAGAAAACATAACATATATGGGCTGAACAGAAGGAAAAATGAGAAATGTATAAATTTTATTAAAACTTGCAAGTTACTTTTGAATGTATCTTTGAAAAGCTTAAGGAATAATCCTTATATTAGCCAAAGTAAAAAAATTAGTAGTTGTCAGCAGTGTGATTTTAACAAGAAATAATGTTGAGCTACACCCAGCTGTTACTGTGATGTTGG